>ML796985.1:22800-56787 GCA_009831015.1 Picea engelmannii
AGATCAAGAAGCAGGTACAGGGCTTATTGGATCAAGGGGTCATCAGGCCCAATTCATCTCCTTATGGTTCTCTGATTGTAATGGTGCCAAAGAAAGATGGCACATGGGGAATGTGTGTCGATTATCGGGCCTTAAATGAAATCACAGTGAAAAATCAATACCCTCTTCCTCATATAGATGATTTACTTGATCAATTGAAGAATGTTGCTTAATTCAGTAAGTTGGATTTGTGCAGTGGATATCATCAAATCAGGGTCGTAGAATAGGATGCATGGAAAACTTCCTTTAAAAGCAAAGAGGGATTGTTTGAGTGGTTAGTTCTGTTGTTTGGGATTTGTAATGCTCCAACAACTTTCATGCGTGTGATGAATGAGGTATTTAGACCTTTCCTAGATGACTTTGTGATTGTGTATGTAGATGACATTCTTGTTTTTAGCGGGACTTGTGATGAACATGTAAGGCATGCAAAGAAGGTATTGGATACTTTGCAAAGGGAAGAGATGCATGTAAAAATGTCTAAATGTGAATTTGACAAGACTGCACTTCTATACTTAGGTCATATTGTAGGAGGGGGACAAATGAAAAATGATCCTTCCAAAATTGATGTAATTGTGCATTGTCCTGAGCCAAAAAGTGTAACCGAAGTCCGAAGCTTCTTAGGTGCAGTCCAGTATTGGAGGAGATTCATTCCAAACTTATCCTTTATAGCAGCTCCTTTGCATGGCTTAACCAGTGTGAAGACCACTTTTCAGTGGGAAGGAAAGCAACAAAAATCTTTCGACACTTTGAAGGAGAAGATCAGTACCGCACCAGTATTAGCACTGTCGAATATTCAACTGCCTTTTGAGATCAAGACATATGCCAATGGATACACCATGGGTGCAATATTGATGCAATATCGTAAGCCTATCTGGTACCACTCTGAGAATTTTAACCAAGTTGTTGTTAACTATCCTACATATGATAAATAGTTGTATGCATTAGTTCAAAGCATAAATAAATGGAATAACTACTTGTTAGGGAAGGAAACTATCATACATATAGATCACCAGACCTTGCAATATCTACAAGAACATACCAAACTGCAACAATCTGGACACTACAGATGGATGGGTTTTCTACAACAATTTCATTTGGTAATAAAGTACAAGAAGGGTACAAGTAAGAAGGTAGTTGATATGATTTCTAGACCTCCTATTGTTGCTTCTATTATTTTGAAGAATACTTCTTTATCCCATGATAGCTATGTATATAAATATGCCATCGATGAAGATTTTAAAGAAGTACATGAGAAGCTAACCCATGGTGCACATGTAGAGAACTATTGTCTACAGGGAAAACTACTCTACCATCTTGGAAAGCTATGTATTCCTACAAGTGAACGAGTCCATGTAATATGATAAGCTCACACTTCTCTTGTGTCTGGGCATTTTGGGGTAGGAAAAACTATGGGTCATTTGCAGAGGTTTTGTTACTGGCCTCAAATGAAAGCAATTGTAACTAAATATGTAAAGGAGTGTGTGATGTGTTCTACTTGTAATCCCACTAATAGAAAACTAGAGCTATAATCACCACTTCATGTTCCATCCCATCCATGGGAAATCATTTACATGGATTTTGTAGGGGGTTTACCAATGACCAAAGGGGGTCATGATTATTTGTATGTTGTAGTGGATAGGTTCAACAATATGTGTATCTTGATGCCATGTAAAAAGAAGATCATTGCTGAGAAGACTGCTAATATCTTCTTTCAATATGTTTGGGTTCACTTTGGGTTACCCACATCCATTGTCTCGGATCGAGATACTCGATTCCTTGGGGATTTTTGGACTAGATTTTGGAGAATGATGGACACCAAATTGAAGAGGAGCACTTCTTTCCATCCATAGACTGGTGGACATACAGAGGTGGTAAACAGAACAATGGTACTTTTTCTTCAAGCCTAATGCAACAAGCATCCCAAGTTATGGGATGAACAAATACCCTATGTACAACATGCGTACAACCAAGCTTTATATTCATCCACTCAGAGTTCACCTTTTGAGACATGTTTTGGGTACCTACCAAAGGTTACTTTGGACTTGATGTATGGGAGAGATGTCAATGTGAATGAAGAATGAATAGAGGATAGAGCCTGAAATTTCATCCAGAGAATCCAACAAATACACCAGGCAGTCAGAGAACAATTGGAGAAAATTTAAGCGTAATATAAATCTCGGCATGAAAAGAACAGGGTTGACCATCAGTTCCATGTTGGAGACTGGGTATGGCTTCACATCAACAAGGAGAGATTGAAGGGTGAAGGAAAGAAACTCAAGCTCATTCATTATGGACCCTTCACTATCTTGGAGAAAATAGGCACTAATTCTTTTCGTTTAGATATCCCACCTTATATGCAGATTTACTACGTTGTGAACGTTGAGAACTTGAAACTTTTTGAGCCTCCCATGATCAGGGATTAGGATGAGGAAGTTTCAATACCTTCAGTTGATGAGCTTGCACCTGAGTACTTGGATGAGTTACAGAAAGATATCATCCTGGACAAAAGGACGAGGACCTCACGCAGGGGTGATGTTGACTATCTTCAAGTAGGCTTTAAGGGAACACATCCAAACAACGCAAAGTGGATTGAGAAGGACAAAGTGAGGGGACTCTTCCCTCACTTACCTGTTGATTGATGAAAGATTTTGGTGGTCCAAAAATTTCTCAATGCGAAGGCATGATATAAAAAGGATCCAGAGAAGGCTAAGAATAGCTCAGGACTCATAGAGGCAACTCAGGATGCTTAGAATGGCTTCAACAGACAGAGAAAGGGAAAAAATTCAAAGTTCCCAAAACTCAGTGAAAATGGCATGATCATGAATATCACGTCATAATATTTCTAACGACGTAAACGACTCATCAAACAGAGTTACGGATTGAAAGATATTTGCGGTCAAAGTTTTGGTCAACCTAACCTAGTCAGCAGGGATGCGTCAGCATCCGTACTACTAATGTCAGCATCAGTACATATGAAGTCATCATCCGTACAACTTATGTGGCAAGCGTAGAGAGTGACACATGTCATGATGWCATGGCAACACCAGAGGCTACCACGTGTCACTCGTTTTTGGAATTTTTAGGTCAACATGTGGACCAATGAAAATGTGCCACATGTCAGTCCATAAAGGACATGTGACATCTGTATAGTCTGTACAGGACACATGGAATATGTAMAATATTTGGAAGACTGACATGGAATTCATATGAYACGCAATAGACAGGTGACGTSGTAGGGTGACTTTACAAGGAGGTGATGTGGGCCAATGGTTGGTTGCCACGTGGAAGTGGGAAAATTCCCAATGACGCCCAACAACCGAAAATTTTAAATATATATATATATATATATATATATATATATATTAAATATACTGCCAAATGTGGTGGCAATTCCGCCAGATTGGCGACATATTCCACTATCTGCCAAAATTAGTAGTCTACCTAACCCTCCACCAGAATCTCCGCCATTTAGGTAGCATCTCTGCCAAATATAGCTGGACAACCTTTTTTATCCACCAAAAAGTTGTAACTATATACTAAAAGGGGAGGCCTGCAAGTTCGACCCCGAGACCTCCTCTAACCTACGCCTTAATATAGTATCCGCTCGCCGTTAGGCGAACGACCCATTAATGTTAAACCACCCACATTATATTATATAAAAGGGCTTATGCCATTGTACACAAAAAGGGAACCAAGGGCGCAGTCGTATGGAAGAGACATGGATTTCGAGAGAGGGCAGGAATTTTGAGATAGAACCCAGTCATTAATTGCAAGTGTAGGCATGAAAACCGAGGTGAGATTTTTCTTGGGTCTGAAACTGCCAGACTCAGATCGAGGCATGTAGACAGTCATTTTTAGGTAATTCGACGCCACAAATGTAGTGGTGATGTTTTTTTTTTCTGATCTGAGAAAATATTATGTAGCTTAAATCCAGAATGAGGTATACTTATGTATTTTTCCCAATTCTTTTGTAGAGTTAATAAAAATCCCCACCCATTTGAGAGTAGGACCCAGAGACGTAGTCCACCAAGGATGAAATCCGTTATCAAGTTTTTGTGTTCATATTTCATTCTTATGACTCTTTCCTTTTGAGTTTTTCCTTCTTTATGGTGTACTTTAGTTTATGCTCATTTAATACAATTCTTTAATAAGTCACCAGACGAAAAGATCCTGAATCAGGCAGGTTCTCCCACCATCGACAGTTGGGAATACATCAATATCTCCTGATCGATGGATTCTTCAAGTGTTCGACCCCGACACCTTTATTCAAACTTGTAAGAATGTACTTAGTGCCTTGATACCTACTTTCATTATCGATAGGTTGTATTGCGTTTGTTAACAATATACCTTAATGATCGGTAATCAAATGAAGTCTCATTGCGTTCGACCTCAAATCCTTTATTTACATGATGTAGACTTGCACCTTTGGAGAAATGTGTAGAAGACTTGAAGACATCATTTCATAGTCGCATCTTTCATGAGTTGTTGTTATCTCTCATTGGACCAATACCTATGTGACTTCAGTTATCATGGGGGATCAGATTGTACTTCATTGGATACATATATCTCCATATTTATTTTGATACTGGTTTTACTGGGCCTTTTTCATGACTATGATAACCTTTGGCATACAAACACCTTTGTATTTCCTACTCATGGCCATGAACAACTGTTTGGTATATTTTCACATGGATTTGCAGTGTAATTCAAATTGGCATCCATGTGTGCAAAGTCAGTACAAATTGCAATATTCTCATGAGAAACTAGTTCGTCCAGTTGAGTCTCCATTACTCCACTTCTGGGTATTATAATGTATTTCGGCCATCGAAGATACTCCTCTGACCTCACACATTTGGGGGCATCTGTTATAGTAATATTTTCCTCACCCTACGAAAATTTTCTTATAAGGCCTTTTTCCATTTCCCTATGTAGACTTTAAGTCCCGTTTTGCAAATCCCAATGCTGAAAAAAATATTTTTCCACATATACGTGCCCTAACTATTATACAACAGGCGTATACAAAGGTTGCACCAGTACATCCTGCGTACATTAGGTTTTGTGCCCAAAATTAAAAAATAGTGTCAGGTTTCCATGTCATGTCACGAGATCCATGATCCTTGACCTTCCATATACTAGAAATGTTCTGACTCGACCCTTCGGTTCCACTTAAAGGCTATAAATGGGCCATATCATATCTATGGAAAAGAGGAGAAGAATTCAACTTTGAGAGCAAAGTTACTCTAGAGAAATTATTCACTTCATATTGAGTCTGTATCCCTTTTTCCTTTTAAGTCTGAACACATTGTTCAAACCCCAAGCTCTTTCCTACTTGATTGAGAACTTCATTGTCTCTCTTACATGAGCTTGCCTTTGGTGGAGGATTTAAGTGGTGGAGGCCCAACTGGAAGGGACTTAGTTTCTCGGTTCCAAACTGTGTCGGCATGGAAGTTTGTAATTTATTCACTTCTGTTGATTACATTTTAATAGAAATACTCTTTTCTCATCCAATTAACATCTTGTAAATATTTGAATTGTTGTTCCATGGGAATATTTGTTATGAATGTTGATGGATTATTCTATTGAATGTGCTAACTTTATATATTATCACCATATGCTTGCGTTTCTTGGTTGTTGAGGACAAGTTATAGGTGTATTTTTTTGAGTCAAGTGCTCAACGGTGGAATTCATTGAACGTATGGATGAGGTAGGCTCTTTATCTTGTCTTGTTAGCATATTTGTTTATATAACATACCTGAGATTAGAGTTGATTTCTGCAGTCATTTTGTCTATTGTGGTTTACCCCTTGCCATAAAGAGATTTTCCTCGTAACAACTTACCCCCAATTCAATATCCATATCCATTGATACAAACCCTAAAAAAAATCCATCATTAACCTACAAAATATAGGCAAAATCCTCAAACTAGCCAAAAAAATAACAAAACTAGCTAAGAAATTAGGAACAAATAGTGAGAAATGGAAAATACCAAAATTAAAATCAATAATGGGAAGAAATGAAATAATGAAGAGGGGGAAAATGGTCATTTGATTACAACACTCTTTGTATTTCCATACATTCATGCCTATTTTTATTGCATTCTCTTGTAGAACCACCTCCTCTTCCTCTCATCTCATGTGAAATGAAGTGAAACAAGCGCTTTCTTTTTCCTCTTTTTAAGTGTCACCTTGAGGTTTTTCCTACCTCTTTAATAAGTTAAAAGAAGTACAAATTATTGTTTGGTGCCTCAGTGTATTAGGAGAATTATCACTTCCCATGTACAAAGAGAATCATCAATGCTTCTATACAAAAGAGAAGCATTGATGCATCCATACCTATGCGGAGCACTAGCTTGCCAATCTCAATGGAGAGCACTGGTGTGTCCAAACATAAGTGTAGCATGAATGTATTTTTTTGTTATTGGCGCTCTTGTGCACATGGGTCATGGAGCATTGTTCTCCTAAATAAATGTGGAGCACTAGTGTAAATAATGTATTTTTGGGTTGTTCACACTTTGATGTGCATCATTCTAGAAGCATTGATGCACGTAGACTAAAGTGGAGCATCAATGCACCTTGACCAAATAGGAGCACCTATGTCTTTTTGGCATGTTGTTCTTTGATGTGCTTGTGGTCATGGAGTAACAAAGAATTCTATATTAAAGCACATTAGTGTGTCATAATGTTTTATGCACAGTAAGAAAAATATATGGTAAAACCTATTGAAATCCTACTCTAGAACCTAGGTATCTTGTTATCTAGTGATTTCCTCACTGCAAATCAGATTAGAAATTCACAAAACAAAAACACACGGGTGTAATATTCAACTTAAATAAATATAGTGGAAGAAATACTGGAAACCAAAATCCTCATGCATACTACACAAATATATTATGCCCATCAACTAATCTTATCATTCAAATAACTTCAAATCTTACAAGGGCTTCTTTACTAGGAAAATGGCCCAATTAGAAAAGAGACAAAGTACATCAAAAAACCGATTGGTTTGTCTGTTGCCAATATTGTTGTACGATCATGTATGACTTTAGTGAAAGTGTTACGCTGATACCCACATTATTTTGTGCTATCTATGCAACCGTTACACTGAAAATCACATTTTTTTGTGTGACATGTACTAGAATATATGCATTGTTTGTGGCAGTCGATCCTTATGTTGTAAAGTTGTTCTCTCTCTTCCTTTGGCCTAGATCTCTAGATGGAAGTCCTTCTCCACCTATCCAAGATCTCTTTGAATAACAATCCTTCATGATCCAACTCTTTGAGAAAAAGTCCTTCCCTGCTCTGTATCAATGTATTATATGTATTCTTCCTTCACCCTAGCCTTGCTTTTATAAGATTGAGTCGTGACCTAACCCTAATATCCAAAGTGATTGACAGTTGAAATTACTTCTCACCTCGCTTGAGATSAATGGTTATTATTTAATTCACTAATGATAATTAAATCATTTCCTTAAATAAAAATCAATTCACTAATAAAATCACTTTACTTTAATAATTCCTTTAATTAAAGTAAAGTCTCAAGGTAGAAGGATTTGGGCGACTTCCACACATCTAGACACTTAGATATGTGCATAAATACCTTTCCAAAGCTACCAAACATCAACACTCCCTCTTAACGAGGAAGGTATTTCTCAAAGAGACATATGGAATTGGTTCTCCCTCCGACCCTCTCATGATGTCACACACATCATCCTGCTCACTGACATCCCTCTAACCCTATTGGTCATCTACTCCCTAAATATTAAAAGTCATGGAAACTACATATCAATGATGCTACATATCAATGCCACAAAGTTTGGAAACTTCATTGAAGGCTTGTTCTCCCTCAATGTACTCCTAGGATCCTCCTCCTGCTCCTGAGTGATGAAGACCCCCTTCCCTCTAAAGGGATGCTCGACCTCCGGTCTTGGATTGTTCAAAATACTGAGTTGGAACAACTCCTTGGGTCCTTGCACATGCTTGAAACCACTCTACCCACACACACAGGTCCTTTCCACAAGAGACTACGACTATGACCGTGGGCCTTTCTCTTAGTGATTTGAACTTTAGGGATATCTCAAAATCTCCCTCTAACTTATTTCAAAGCATGTTCTTCTGATTCTTCGAAATTTCACCATGCTTCTCCTAATATCCACTGGCCCCATTATGGTTCAGGTTTCGCGAAAATCTAATCCATGAAACTTCGGACTCTCGACTTCTGAATTCTTTGATCCGCTACCACGTACTCTCCTCTCGATCAACAACTGAGATCAAATCATGACTTCAAACTTCGCGATTCTTCTTCCGTCAATCTTCTAAACTTCCCAAACTCCGAGGTGTCGAAATGCCTTACGACTATCCTCCACGTAGCTTCCCTAGATCCTACGGTATGGAATTGTTCACATTCCTCCGGAACGAATCTTGTCCACTAACTTTGATGGAAAATTCAAGGATCTCTCTCCTTAAATATTTTTTGCCGCTCTCCCTCCTGAGATTTACTTCCGAGACCTTTTCAGGCTCCTCTAGACACTTAATCGAAATCCTGGTCTATGCATACCTTGCAAAAAATTTCCTCCACAACTCCACTTCTCTTTGAATGACTTCACACTCCTTGTGACTGCTCTCCAACCGCTTCTATCTCTCGTGACTGAAATCATGTTATCCCTCCCGAGATTTCGAGTCTGAAAAATATGTCACGAACTCATTGCAGACGTTTATGCACTCTTTGCATACATAAGTTTCACTATCTCTTCTAAGCTTCAAGTCGAAACAGACTCAGTCACACACCCCTTGTGGACACTATGCACACCTTACACTTTCTCAATGAAGAGAAACAATTGAAACTTATTCAATCTCATAATGACTCATATATTCAATCCTATAACACATACATGGATACAAGAACAAGAAATAACAGAGAATTGATAATAACAGGGATTCTACCATTCACTCATTTAGATAGACACAACAACCACACACCTTTGGGACAATATTCCTCTGTTATATTCATTCAACTAAAACTTACATACAGTCATAAACTATTCTTCACTACTCCTTAACACATACACTACTGATCAACTATCTTCTATTAGTAGCCTTCCAACAACAACCACGGCTGGGAGACATTACAAATCTTTATACAAAAGGGGTGCTCTTCGAGCCATTCCCTCCAACTACTCTATGCTATATTATGAAAATTAAATTATATCAACTACTTAACATCTATTACAATAAATATTGAGTCAGAGAGATGATATCGAAAGCTCTGGATCTGTGTTACAATCCTTCACATTAAACAAAATACATATCCCCATCGATCTTACGTGATGGCTCAGCCTCTGATCATTAAAGATGTCCATAACTAAAAACTCCTTTTTAGATATTACATTAATACACCATCTATGAAATTCAAAATGTTTCAAAATACATGCTAGTGCACCCAACTGTCCTCCACACGCTTTGATGGCGATGTTCCTACATCACTACGCATCCATCAATGTCATTTCATATGACTAGGTACCCTAAAGGAAATGGAAGGGGATAACTCACTCTTCCCATCTGAAGGTTTACTCCCCACACTAAAATTTTGTGAGCTATGCCCATCCTTTGAATTCTCACCCTGTGGAGCCTCCAACTCCTCTTCCTCTGCCACTGACATCAATCCATGATCCAATATATCCTTAGATTCACCTACAAGCTTTCCATGCACCCTGTATAACCTTCCCTCTCTAACACCAATGATCACTACTTTGTAAGGGCTAACTCCCTCTAAACACATGAAGACTTGTTCATTCTAGAACAAGACTGCATAAAGCTATCCTCCAAAGATGAGACTGAGAGAAAATTCATCCTCAACTGTGGGACATACAACACATCTACCACCTCCAGAAAACCTCTTGACTCTGGGTGGAACCTCACTATCCCAACTCCCTCTACACCACACTTGGCATGAGTGTCAAGCTCCACATGTAGATCTAAGTTTTGTTTTACCATATGCTGAACAACTCATGTGTCCCCATCATATGATGAGAAGCCCCATTGTCCAAGTACCAAGCACTCCTTGAGTTGGTGTTTGTAGAGAGGAAGGAGATCATTTACAATTCCTTCTAAAAATTTGTTGCAAACTCATCTAGATGTGTCTATGTTGATGTTGGTGAATGTGTCTTTCATTTCCCCTTCTTCTCTGGACACTATGATGCATAGTTCCCATACTTATGGTACATGAAGAACTTGATTTTAATTAAGTCCTTCTTTCATGGTTTTGAGGTTGACTCAGTATTACCCTTGGAATCCTTTCCTTTGTCCTTTCTTGTCTTACTAACAAGGGCTAGGTTCTCCTCCTATTTATCTCCGTGCTTTCCTATTTTAGACTCCTCCTGAGTCTCTTCCTACGTTCAATCATCCCAAAGCCTCTACCAATATGGGAGATGTTCCTAAGCGCAAATTCCCTTGAAAAATGGTTCCAAAGACTTGGGAATACCATTCAATGCCACATTCACAATATTTTTGTCCTCTGTTTTCTCCCCTATGGATGCAAGTTGATCATGTACCCGAGTGATCCTCGTGAAATAGCTGGTAACATTTTCAGATTTGGAAATCTGCACAGATCTAAGTCTATTTCTTAAGACCATATTCCTATTCATGTTAGTGCTCTATAATAAACCTACCAAGGCATCAAACATCTCTTTGGTCATATTCTTCTTAGATAAATGATGAATTACATTATCCTTCACCGAATCCAAGATAACCCTCTCAGCTTTGATCCCCTTCTCGATAGCTTCCAAATCTATTAGTGGAGCAACTACTTTGTATACTACCTCCCAAAGGTCATACTCCTTTAACACCAAAGTCACTCTTGCTTTCCAAGATAGGAAGTTGGATGCTCCATCCAATCTATCTTCAACTCTTAGAGGTGTTGATGCCATCCTTTAGACCTGGTAAACTACCCTAGAAATAACCTGCTACTGAAATTAACCCTGTACTGACTTGTACGACCTCTGCCCGTGCTGACTTGCACTAACCGTGTGACCTGTATGTTGATACTCGTGTTGTTTTGTGTGACTTGCATGTTGATACTCGTGTTTTTACCACAGGACTTGTATGTTGATACTTGTGGTGTTCCCATGCAACCAGTAATAGAATACTCATGTTGACTATGCGACTTGTACCAGAACACTCGCACTGTCCTCGATGGCTGATCAATATAATTGTTTCCCTAAAATATGTCTTTTGATTTTTTCCTACTAGTTATGGATATGAGATATGGCTTCCTATCAAAGTGATTTCTCTAATACCATGTTGAAATCACTACTCTGGCACCTAGGTATCTTTTTATCTAGTGATTTCCTTATTGCAAATAAGATTAGCATCTCTCAAAACAAAAATACACTGTTGGAATATTCAAATAAAATAAATATAACAGAAGCAATACTAGAAATAAAAAATATCATGCACAATACACAAAGATATTCTTCCCATAAACTAAGCTTATCATTAAAATAACTTCAAATCTTACAAGGGCTCCCTTACTGGGAAAATGGCCCAATTATAAAAGAGACAAATTACATAAAAACTATGTCTAGTTGACATGTTTCCATTGTTATTGTTGGATCCTATACAACTTCAGTGCGGTTGTCATGGTAATAACCACATTGTTTTGCGCTATATGTGAAATTGTTATGTTGAAACCCTCATTGTTTTGCGTGACCTATGCTAGAATACTTGTACTATCTGTGGCGGATGATCCTTAAGTTGTATAGTTGTTCTCTCTCTTCCTTTGGCCTAGATATCTAGATGGAATTCCTTCTCCACCTATCCAAAATATCTTTGAATCACATTCCTTCATGATCCAACTCTTCGAGAAAAAGTCCTTCTCTGTTGTGTATCAATGTATCATATGTCTTCCTCCTTGACCCTAGCCTTGTTTTTATAACATTGAGTTATTACCTAACCCTAATATCCAAAGTGATTAGCAGTTGAGAATAATTCTCACCTCACTTGAGATAAATGGTTATTATTTAATTCACTAATTCTAATTAAATAATTTCCTTAAATAAAACTCAACTCACTAATAAAATCACTTTAAACATTAATAATTCATTTAATTAAAGTAAAGTCTCAAGGTAGAAGGCTTTGGATGACTTCCATGCATCTAAACACTTAGACCTGTGCAAAAATACATATATGATGCTACCAAACACCAACAAAACCTCCTCTCACTTACCTCCACTTAAAATAGAGAAAGGAAGTGGTTATGTTGAAACCTTCACTAATTGGTGTTTTCCTTGTAGTTGGTTTCCTTGGGATTCCAACCATTAGCCCCTATTAATGTAGCTCTACCCACTCCATTGATATATCGTTGACGAGCCCAAATGGAATGTCAAATAGATAAGGGAAAATGCCTAATGGCGAGTCCTAATTAAACTCACTCTCATTTGGGATGGAAAATTCCAACCCATATATGGGCCTAGTTGTCACTATAAAATAAAAGAAAAAGGGAAAGACAATAAATTCCCCCCCAAAGAATTCTTACTAATCTAAATCTAATCTAATTAAATCAAATGAAACTATCTAATCTAACCATTTCTAACCTATCCTGCAAGAGCAATTCTAACAGATAGATATAGTATAAGATGATATTGTTTGTTGCAGAAGTAGTTCATTAAAAAACGCAATATATGAAAAAAATTAATGCAACTGATATAAACGTAAATAGTTACATATTACACCTGCAACACCATCACTGTACCCATTAGAAATCATAAATGGATAAGCATAGTAAATATCATGTACATANAAATATCATGTACATAAATAGTTCATATAACAAATCATTCAAGAAACTCATGAAACAACAACACACATAGAATAGCCCCATATATAGTTGCAAACAATTATGATCCCAAAATTCCTTCTGCTCTTTATTTAATAAGAGATAATAGTTTCATCCGAAGCTACAATGGGAAAAAGTCCCTCCGTTCATACAATGATTTCTCTTTCATAAAATAAGAGAGACTCTTCAATCCCTGTAACTATTCAATTTTTTTCGGTTACAACTTTTCATTTTGTCTCCTTTTGTTTCGTTATCATAAAATTCAAATTTCTCCTACATATTTATTAGCAAATATATGAACATTATGGACAAAACTTAAAAATACTCTTAAATTTTTCAGATTCATGTTGTAGGAATTCTTTGAGTCGCGGTCATTAGAAATACCCTCAATGTTGTTGAGTTGCATCCGCTTTTGTTCTTCAAATGTTCTGAGCATTTCATTGGTAAATATGGTAAAAAGGATTTTACTAACATATTCTGCACCGTTCCATCTTTCCAACAAGCCCTCTTCCACCTGATTTGGTCTTTTGGATAATGAATTATGGCTTGTTGAAGAATTTGCAGTTCATCCCCCATCAAATTCGTGGCCCTCTTTTACCTGAAAATGTTGGGAATATTTGTTAATGATATGGCTTGAATTAATCTTCCAATATGTTCTCATCTTTGATATATTTCCAACGAGCCTACTCTTGACTGATTTGGCCTCCTAGATCATGAGTTATGGCCTACTAAAGTTGACACTCAATAGTAGTTAATCTGCTCACAGAGTTAATATGAGTCATCGATCTTGTACTCTAGATAATTATCCCACATGCATTGGGGGAAATGAGTGTGAGTAGTTTATAATGTTTTCCTAACGCTTAGTAGTTTTTGTGTGAAACTAGGGTAGCCATGGAACCTTGATCCCGCAAAGATATTTTCCCTCAAAAACCAGAGTAAAATAGATAAAAGTAAATAATAATAAAATTAAAAATAAACTTAACTTGTACACATAAATAAAATAACAATAATCCTAAATCCAATTAAAAATAATAGAATAACCCATCCTGAAAAATACCCATGTGTGGAAAACTCGATGGTCGAAAAGAGACAGTAACCTCAAGCCTGATAGGTCTATCTTGGAAAAGCATTGAAAAGGCTACTCAAGCTCGATAGGTATATCTTGGAAAAGAATTGAAAAGGTTAATGTTCGATCTGATGGAGAAAACCCAATGAGGTGAGACCAAGGGGATTTGGGAGAAAAAATAATAAATTAAATAAAATAATTGAATAAAAATTAAAATAAAATAATAAATAATAAAATAGAAAAATTCTGAAGAAATAATAAAATACAATTTGGAACTTTGGGGAAATGCATAAAAAAAAATTAAAATGAAAAAATAAATTATATATATATATATATATATATATATATATATATATATATATATATATATATATATATGATGATAATGATGATGATGATGAAGATGATGATGATGATGATGATGATGATGATTATGATGATGATGATTAACATCCACTAAGACCAAATTGGTCTATCGGACCTTAAGAGGGTAAGTGATTACTTGTGATTATTTAGAATTTTATTTTTGTGCTCGAATAGCATTAAGAGAAGTTTTCCAAGATCACCATACTTTTGTTGAGTTAAGAGGTTAGGAAGGTTGGTAGTGTGATAAATATTTTGAAAATGAGATCTAATATGGGTATAGGCTGGACAATCTAAGAGAAAGTTCTTTTCATATTCAACCTTCTTAGTGTCACAAAGGTGACACACTCTTTCATCCCATGGCATTTTAGGAATTGAGCAACGCTCAATTTCACTATGGAGCTCATGAGAATTTGTTCTTATCTTAGAAATGATTATTTTTTTCTTTACACTTGGCAAAACAGATAGATAATTTTGATCTTCTAGATTAGGATTGATTACATCTTTATAATACCTTAATTTTCTTTTTTCCTCTAACTCTTTATCAAACCACATTTTTTCCTTAAATTTTGATTTGACATATTTTTTAATAGTATCTGTATTCTGCAAAATGGTTTCTTCCATGATTCCCCAATAGTTTAGCCAAGACCGGACATCTTTATGCCATCCTCACTTGAGTTGATGGTGGTTATGACTTGATTTTGAAGCAATTTTAGGTAGCCTCTTGTCTTCCATGTTTTTTAACTTGTTCTTATACATTAGGTGTCTAGTCATAGCCATGCTCTCAATGGAGGAGAGGCTTGTTTCTAAGAGGAGGATGGGATAGGGCGTATTTCCTTTAATTTTGAGATTATAGGTTATAAAATTCTTTTGTATTTNCTCTATCTTTCTCTAGGATTCACGAGAGATACTACAGCCCCAAACTTCACATCCATAAAGAATAACAAATAATAAAAGGAACAAAATAACAAAAAATAAAAATAAAAATAAAACAAATAAAACTATACAAATTATATATACAAAATAAATTATGGATAAGGTTAGGGAAAATTTAGGCTTGGTTCTGCATGGGTCAAGGTTTCATCACTGGTAAGGGTTTCACACATAGGTCAGGGATCTACATCTAAAGGTAAAAATTTGAAAAAAAGAATATCATGCAAATTCTAAAAACCTGGATGTTGATTCAAGTAGGCACATCATATCGAGATTGAGATCGCAGGAATCTGGATAAGACAAAGGGTGAGAAAACAGTGGGTAAAGGGATGGCACATCACATGACACATTAATGCCACATCAACACCATGAAGGGTGACCCAAAGGATGAATGTGAGCTCGATGTTAGCTTAACACACAAAATATGTTAATATGATAAAGGGTATCTTGATAGGTTGTGAACTCGATAGCATGAGAGTATGATAGGATTATCGAATCGGGAAAAATCTGAAAGTAAAATTATGATTTTGAGGTGAGATTCTGACAATATCGATTCTGACTGGGTTCGGGATTTGATGGGGAAATATGAGGTAAACCCGAAAACTCACGACTGGTCCGGATGTGATCGAATGAAAATTAACCATCGATCAAGCCAAGCTAATGACTTGGGTCATAAATTTGAGAAAGGGACCAATCCAGATGAAGAGGATGAGAATTAAGGTTCCATCTGATAAAGGCGAACCCGATAGGATTTTGGGGCTCGGGTTTCAAAAATTTATAATCATCACGATGACCCAACTTTCCAATAGGAAGAGTTTGATATAAAACATCCCAATAAGCTTGCGGTATCTGGATTCCATGTCAGATGGGATATGCTGGAATGACACATTATGCACCACATCAAAACAACATATAGGAAAGGATGAAATGTTGGAGGCCATATGGAAACAATGTAGTAGATGTCACGGAGTCTAGATCACATGTCACGTGTCACATCATGGATGACTAGATGCAATTTTAGGTGGACACGTTAGGCTGAGTCAAGACTGTGTGAATCCAGGCATGAAAAGTGACCAGTATACTGGGGAAAATGTGATGACACATCACATGACATGTTAACACCACATAATATGACACCTCGGTTGAATCGAAGCTTGATTCCAAATTGTCATACATAATTCATCAATCCGATAAAGGGGAGGCCGATAGGCCTTCGAGATTTGGATTTCAGAAACTTAGAAATGGATATCAACTTGCCATCCTGATGAGACAAACCTGACGAGAAGAGCCTGGTAGGATTTTTTTCCTTTGATCTTCGAAAAAATTATTAAGGAAATATAATTTTAACATTCAGAATGGGGATTCCCAATAAGGGTCAAGGTTCCAACCACAGATCAGTTTTATGAAGAAATAGTAAAATACAATAACATTCARGCCTTGGGATGGAAGTGAAAACAAAAAAAATGTATACAATGATAAAGGAAAATMTGGTTGGGGTTTAGGAAAGACCAGTCCCAATTTTGAATGTTGGGGTCAATAAGGATCAAGATCTTAATTAGAGAGAAGCATGGCCAAGATGAACAAGATCAAGGGATTCCCACATGTATTTCAAGGTTGAAGTAGTCAGGTAGAGAAATATGGGATTTCCCAAGGCACATTTGAGGTTTCCACCTCTATTTATTAATTGGAGGCTTTACTCTTGAGTGTTTGGGACTTTAAATAATAGAATAAGTTGGTGAAGAAAGTGACTTTGCAACCTTGTTCCTGCAACCACAACAATAATATATTTTGTTACACAAGGAAGGATATACTTGCGAGTACGTTATAAAAACCAGATTCCTGTCATAGCCATTTTACTCATCAAATGAAAAAGAGATGAAAACAAAGGCTTATTCAAACAATGAGGAAATTAAAATAATGAACTCCTTAGGTATAATGCACAAGAAAGAGAATTCAAACATGTCAATATGTTCTTCATTCAATCCAACCATATACTTCTCAATGATTCCATGGGATGACATTTTAGACCAAATCATAAGAATTCAGGAAGTCCTTAAAAGAAAACTCATTCAAGGCATAACATGGGGCATAAAGCCTTGCATTCAAATAAGATCAATAATATATTCAAATACATTAAAACCAATTAGTGTAAGGCTCAAAATAAAACATGTTAATCTCATCACAAAAAGGTCAAAGAATCATCATAAATCAAAAGTATAACGAAGAAAATCTGAAAATATAAAATCGATGAGACTATCAATCATGGCAAACATCCCCAAGGATAAATCATCAATATTTTTTTTAAACCCCCAAGTCCCTCAAGGTGGACCAAGAATATCAAGTATGCTTATAGTAGTAGTGGATTAGGCATAAGAGTTCAGATTCAGTAGGGGGCCCCTTTCCTTTTTCTTATAAAAGAAAAATGGAAGAGGGGTGGTTGTGGCCACAACAAATGGTGACCCACTGAAAGAACTAGTTATATGTGTCATGTAAATATAACCCCTTCATTTTAGATCTGGATATTTAAGATAAGCTCAATAAACCGTAGACAATTTTCTAATAGTCATGGGTACCACAGTGATGTAAAATTTCTAAAAGATATAAACCAAGATTCCAAGTACTTTCCAGCTAACCTACCCTTTTCAAAGATCCAATTAGCGAGGTAATTTATTTAACTGGATACAAACTCTTGATTGGATCTGGTCTAACCACGGGTTTTCACTTTTGTATAACAAGTAGACATATACATAAGTGTGTTCCTCATATCTCTTTTCCCGTCATTATTTTGCTACCAACGAGTGTCCATAGCCCCGACGAAGTTGCCTCGATACCATATAAGCATAGTCCCGCTACCAATGTGCATTTATATCCCCGATGGGTTTACTTCTACTTCCAACACTATTAATAGTGCTTTCAACCTCCTTTTTATTTCAAATTATGCTCACCTTTTTAGATTTTGTATATATATATATATATATATATCGTGTGCAAATATGGTGTGAAGGAAGCAGGGTGATAAAAGAGTTTCTTTGATTTGTTGAGGGGATGTTATGCATTTTTTTTTTTTTTATCTATGGCTCTCCCCAAGAACCATCATAGCAATAGTTGACTAATTAATGTCAGGTGGATGGAGCTCAAACAAAAAGGTAGATAAACACTTTCTTTTACTTATGGATTATCGTGGTATGCTCAGTGAGCACATGTGTTTCACCACAACTATCAGTCATTATCCAAAGCTAAGAACTTCATGAAAACAATTCAGAAAAACCAGCCCATGTTTCCTATGACTTGTAATAACCTCTTCAGAATAGAACCAGAGTTGGCCTTGCCCCACATTCAAAATCAAAAATTAATCTTCAATCCAAACGAGGGAGTCAAAAAAACTCAAAAAATATCAGCAGTCAAATCGAAAGATGAAAAAAATATGTACAAATAGAAAGGAAGAGTTGAAGCTAACCAAATTATGAAAAGAAAATAAGACTAAACTAAAAGAAATGTAAAACTGAAAATGTCAGTCATCAAAACAAAATGAAACCAGTTGAAAAATAAGAAACGAACACAACAACATGGGATAAATCTAGGACAACAACAAAGTATGAATAATATGTACACATGCATCATTATTATAGCTCTAGGAATTGAAATAAGGGAAAAATATTCATTAGATAAACTCTCCACACAAGCTAATCCCAACAAGAATGATTTTGTAGACCAAACTGGATAATCAAGAAATCGAAAAATCAACAAGATAAATGCAAATTGATATCCAATCAAGCTCCTTATTCCAATAAGTTTGACCTTTCCTAGGTGACAAAAAAATTGGATTATTGAAATACTAAGAAGTAAAATCCAATAAATTTATGAGGAAGATATGGAAATAATTCTCATCCTTTAAAACTTACTACCATGGATAAGGTTTAGATGAGACAAGATTTTGAAGTGCAATATTTTCAACCTCAGATATTACATTACACCAAGGTGTTTACTTCATATTTGATTATGAACATAAGTCATTCCAATGATTTTATAAACCTGATGGGATAAAAGAATAAACTCATTGCCATGATTGACAAATGTATAAAGAAGAGGAAAAAATATTTACATATTGGATTAAATGAGGCAAATTAACTAAATTAAAGAAAAAAAAACAATAACAAACCATGTTAGTCATGAAAAGAATCATGTGTTTGAAAGATAAGAATGTAAACCAAGAAACATAATATAAATCATGATGAACATCCTCATAGAAGCATTTTTGGAAAAAACAAAGTTAGGCGAGATAGGTCAACCATTCAAAACAAACCCAATAAGCACATTCTCGAGGGAAAGTTCTCAATAAGCAAAGTCAAGGGGATGAATGATCCAACAAATTAATGAAAAAAAATCTCTAATCCAATTTTCCCATATAATTTTCTTCCCACATGATGAAACAATTAAACGTTTCCTTCTGCCTAATAGCATAAGTTGATAGAAATTCTCAGAAGAACAAATTTTCAATTTATTTATGTAAAACATTTTCTAGGCGCTTATACCCTAGATTAGGTTTTAGTAAAATAATACTTTTCAAGTGTATGACCTTCAATCCCATAATTTTCATTAGAATCTTTCACCAAGGTATTGTTTGCCTCTTTGTAATCAAATGTGAGAATTAATTCACATCACCCAAAAGATTTTAACATTCCTAAATGATGAGGAAAGAGTATAATACCTTGCCATGGGGGTAATCAAATCAATCAGACATGTAAGAGAAGTGACTCTGTTTCAGTAATTCCAAAGGATGAAAAATATAATTTTCAACAAGGTTGTAATAGATCCCAGGTCTAACATCATCATTGATTAGTGAGACTAGGACTAAATCACTATTCCACCATGAGTTGGTGAATAGTTAGATTGATTCTCAAAAATTTCTTGCAAAGTAATCTAAGAAGGAAGATTTAGATCGACACTTCCCCAAGCTACCTACACATGTTCCAAGTGTGTAAGGAGGAATGTATTCAGTTGTTAGTTGTAACAATCCATCTATAATCCTTCTAATATACAAGAATAAATTGGAAATGAGCAAGCTTCCAGTCTAAATAAAAATTCAACCTTAAATAACTGACCGAAAACTAAGATTAATCTAATAACATAAATTAAAATTAATCCTATGCAATCAAATAAATAGAAAAATATGCAAAACTATTCTTTAGCAAGCCTATGTTCTAACATGTTAGTTGAAAACCATTAAGCAACTAAAAATAAAAACTCCAAACCTATAACCATATTATCATTAAATACATTAAAAGGTTTTGGAGTGGTTTTAATCCATGATGGAAATAATTTCAAAATTCATATTATCAACAAATGTGGATAGGACAACATAATCCAAACTCAGGGAAATCCAACTAAGAATGGGCTCTTAAATCAAGTTTCCATTGGATTGTAGATATCATATTTGAAATCCTTTATTGCTTTTAACCATTTAAAATAATAAAAGGAACAACATTGTGTAATCATTTTGAAAATTTCCTTTAAGAAAAATTAACAATATGTCCATACGTGGTCATGGCATAAACAATGATAAATCAAAGACTAATGTTAATCCACATAGAACAATCTTTGAGAGTGTAATAATTAAATGATTTCCTTTTACCAAAATGTTTTTGCAATACAATTTTCTCCCAAGAAGCACCAACATATGAGCCTTCGTCTTACTTTCCATCTTGTTCACTAAATCCATTTCTTTATTGAACCAACGGATTTAATAAAATGATAAGCACAAAATTTACTATAAACAAAAATTAAGCTATCTTAACCATTTAAATTAAAACAAGTACAAATGTAATTTATTGAAATAAAGATTATTCAATAAGGCTTTTATCCATTGGATACCTTTATGAACAGAGTAATATATTTCCTTACCAATAAATAATCCTTTACAAGTGAATTTATTAAAAGACAAAAATTAAAACTAGAGAGAATAGCTATGCAAGGAAAAGAAACTAAATTATCATATCCTTTTCCTATCCTACATTACAATGGATGTAAATGAACTATGTGAAATCATAATGTCAATGTATCCAATCATGTAATTCCAACCATGCAATAATATGTTCATTGACAATTAGTAGCAGAAGTTGAACTAGTAAGAGACACAAAATAGGCAGAATTAGAACATTAATACCTCCATCCCTCAAATGGAAGGTGTGGGAATGAATATTCAAAGGAAACTTCAATAAGAAAGATCTCTTCAACCATGCCTCAATTCCATCATAAATTTGCAATGAATATCATAGAATTTATGGAGGGAGTTCATGGGAGAGTAGCATACCAAATGAGAATCATGTTTAAAATCTATATGAATTATACCTTGTGAGAGAGTCTTAGTGTTGATATTATGCCTAATTCTGGAAGACAAGGTAAAGTAATGAGGGCCTAACATAACCATCGGTCATAATCGAAGTGCCTCATTGTTTTGGAAAGATGACATATTTTCAGGCTCGTGACAACTTTCTTCATGATTCTTAAGAATTTCCTCCTCCACTTCTTGTGATGGAAAATATATAATAGGAAAGTGAGAAATTTACATAACCATCGGTATGACCTGAAGTGTCTCATTATCAGCATAAAATACTTCCTCTGTGTCAGCTGCAAAAAAATCTGAACTCAAATTTACTACACAATAGGTTTCTTTATCACCACTAAGAAAACATGGGGGAACAAAACGGTGGGAGGATGCATATGCTTCTTCCAAAAAGGCTTGTCCTCTCTGACCTATCTCCTCTAGAGTGAAGAAAGGTCCAAATGTATGTTGCTCAAACAAATAATTAGTATCCTCGACATCTTCATGTGAATCCAAATCAACATGTAAAGTAGCATTAATACATGGCTTAGATTCTTCATCCACTAGTTGTTCTTGTTCATTAGAAAGATAAATAAAAAGTAGAAGTGAATCATTGACAGAGGGCATATCATCCAAATGAAATCTAAAGAGAAGACGCATAAACCTTAAAGAAAACTCTTCTAAAGATTCATTTTTTTTCTTCCTAAGCTCTAATATTTCTTCACACAATTCATCATAATTATAATTCTCAAAAGCATGAAAATAAATCACTCATAAAATGCTCCCATGTGTGAATAGAGGTTGTTGGAAAAGTCTCACACTAGCTTTTAACTCGACATGCAATAGTAAAAGTGAACAACCTGCATATAACAACTTCATGAGTAATATTCTAGGACAAACAAACTTTCTATAACTCAAAAATGTGTTCAGATAGAAATGTTTCACCCTCCCCGTCAAATTTAATTTGCAACAAGAAATCAAATATCTTTCTAGGAGGGGTGTAAGGTACATAACCATAAATACATATTCATAAACGGAATTGGGAAGGATCCATTAATAAATAAAATGAATTAATAATAATGACTCCACATGCTTAGCTTGTCGTTTAGCCCTCCTTCTAGTGCATTTATGTTGACGGGTCCAAATGGTTTGTCAAGCACGTAACGAAAAATGCCTAATGGTGAGTCCTAATGATGTAGTCCCCCCCCCCTTCTCTCCTTGGGGTTGCGCAACCTCCCAGTCTAGGATCATTCAACACTCTGAGCCATATTAACTCTTCGAGACCCTGTTGGTCCCAAATAAATTTACATAGGTCCCCCTTTCTCCAAAGTATAGGTTTTGTCAAACCCACGGGCCCTTTCTCGGCCCCTTTGAATAAATTGAACAACAGGTGCTAGATTTATGTGCTAAGCCCCTTCATCCATATGAACTCAAGCTATAACCTCGAGCCAACCCCTTCGCAACTTTGGGTTTCAGAAATATTGCGACCTCCACCTTCGTTTTTTTCCGAAACACTTTTTCCCAAATTCATGAATCTTTTTCACGTGTCTCCCTGGATATGACAGTCCAGCTGTACTTTGGGTTTCGCGACTTCACGAAATTTCACCTACTCCACACCTAACTCCTCCATATCTTTAACTCCCATATTTTCTAATCCATTGCCATGTGTCTCATCACATCTAACAGTTAGGATTCACTCCAGCTTCAAAGCTTCGACGGTCTTTGTACTCTGCTCAATTGAAAATTCCCGGAGAGTGATTTCTCTAGACTTCCAGATCTCTTGCCACATGTCTTCTTCAGACGATGGATGATCCCACTTGGATTTGGGACTTCATGACTTCACTACCCCATTCTCATATCGATGTCTGGACACTGGTCTGATGGTCTAGATCTCTCCTCCTGCAATTGATCTATCGGTTGTTGTGGCTCCTCCACTTAAGCTTTGGCTTCCTCCCGAAATTGGAAAAATGTCTAAGTATCAAAAGGTTGTGGCCTTCAATCTTCTTCTTGCGAACCCAACTGTTGGGTCTTGGCAGTGCTTCTCCTCCTGAGCTTGTAAGGACAAATTTCTTTACCTTTGGCACACTCCTTGCACTTGGTTGAGCCTTCAGAAGGCTTCTCGCAACACTTATCTAAATGTTGTCCTGGTGCACTCCTTGCACAGGTCTTCCTCCAGAGTGTTCAACAACTCTATGAGTTTCCTCCTTTGACACTCATCTCTTCAGAAACTAAAACAAAATTCCCTTTGTGCACACTTGCACCTGCTCGATGCCCTCCTGGAAGAGCTCGACAGAGTGTTCAACAACTCTATGTTGCGTTTACTCCTGCGCAGACTTTCCTCCAAGGTGTTCATCAACCTTGAGGCTCCCCTTTGAGTATGTGAATTATCCTGGTGTGCCCTCCTGGAACATTCTCCTCTGAATTCGAAGCAGAATCCAGCTACACACTCCTTGCGTTGGCTCACAAAGTTTCTACACTCTATCGTGCACTCCTTGCGCTTAGCCTGAAGAAATCAAAACAACTCAACAACTCTCAAATGGATAGTGAATTATATCCTTATCCTACAGATGGAAACCTATCATACATCTACAACATACATGAATGCATAAACAAACAATCAACATTCATAAAACATTCACAACACAGGAATTTACAAATAGTGAACATGTTCTTTTGTATTAACCTAAGAATGTTAATTACAATATGCGAGCTTAGACTGCAACTGAGTCTCATATCTCCTCCCCTCTCTTTGGATTACAATGTCTTACATTTATCTTCAATAGCCTCTACCGGGCATATGATACAAACATTTATACAAGAGGGGCTTGACGATATTTCCCTCCAAGATACACTAGTTGTGTCTAATCACCATTTAAAATGCCTATCTATTGAGGTAGATTACAATGAGTGGAAATCTATTCTTAATTGGATCTATATCCTTCCTATCATCAGCCACTTAAGGTGACCCTATCCACAACATGTGTAAAGGTATGATTTGGATCTCCCATCCTGACATCACTTAATTGCTTTAATTCCATTTAAATTTTGAGGGAAAAATGAGAGGTTGGAGCCTCTCCCCTCCTTGAATGTGCACCAATGAGCTAGACAACTGATGTGGGGTGGTGCTCCTACATCATACTCCACTGCTATGAAAAATTCATGAGCTCCTACTCATGAGCTTCCAATCTTTGTTGAAATCCTCCTGGATCCCAAACTTTCCCTTGGAGTTGTCCTCATTCTCCTCTACTTTGTTTCTTATGCTGCATCCCTGCTACTTGTGCAGGTCTTCCTCTGTTCAGCTTCTCCCTACCGACAACTTCTTTTGTTGAATTCATCATTAACTCCCTTATCTCCTCTATGGCTCCTTCTAGTTTCTCTGTTGGTTGGATTCCCTTATGTAGTCTGCTCAGCCGCAACTCCTCTTCCTTGTAGACATCAGAGGGTAGATCATCCTAATCCCCCATGTTGTTTTATTCCTTTGTGGCCTCAAATTGCCACTCTAATGCATACTCCAATTCCACAGGCCCACCACTGAGATGTTTCTAAGCTATCTCCTCTGACAGACTATCTTCTTCTAGTTCCTCTTGTGTTGGTTCCACTCCAGCTTCCTTCAGCTGCTCCTCATGCTAGAAAGTTTCCTCTAGCTTAGCTATCTCCCGGTAGCCATCTTTGGGTTCTGGATTGTCCAACCAATCCTCCAACATCTTCAACTCTATCTCCAACTGAATGAGAAACTCAACTGTGTGCTCCTCTTCTGCTAGGGAAAACTTCATTATCTGGTCCTTCTCCTCTATGTCAGTCTCAACTTGTTGTCCTTCTACTTCAACTGCACTTGCAACTTGTGCACTGGCCTCTAATGGGATAATTGGAAGGAATATCTGAATTACCCCAATGATCAGAGTACTCCTATGATCCTTCTTCTCTGTGATGAAAGCATTTAACTTCTCATCATCTTCATTCACATGGTTTGTAACTCCACATGAATATTCATATGGATGAGGCCTTTCTTTTGCCACCTTTCCATCTGGAAACACCCCTTGCTGACATGAAATCTCAGTTGAGCTCATCTCTTCTCCCTTGCCCACCTGGAAAATTGGGGTTTCTCCTTTGCCCTCCTCGCAGTTTATGAGATTGAATGATCTCTTCTCATTTCCCACCTAGAAACCTATGAGATATATTCCAGATCTCTTTCCCTCATCACTGAGGTTTTCAACATGCCTCAACCACCTTTTTAACACCTGTTGTTGCCTTCTGGCCAAAAAATTTTGAACATGCCACCTGGCTTTCCTTTTTAGAGGCCATTCGTACCTCCATCATACCTTTGCCTCATGTTGCATCCTCAATGCTAGCTTCTCCATTTCTGCTCAGATTTGATAGAGCTCCTTGTCAATTTCCTCTTTTCTCTTATGTGGGTAGTCTTCTCTTCGACCATGCTTATGGCCTTCAGTAKCCATATTTCTTGCTTCACCTCCAGCCCACCTRGTTTTCTACCATCTGCYGCACACCTTGCAAGAGTATCCACATAGCATCACACTATGTCTCCCTTCACCTATTGTCTATAGGMGAATTCAAGCTCTAACTCTACTTGATGTATCCAGACTATCTCCTCTGCCTACAAAAATCAATTTTGTGGTTGTCTACTCTCCACTACCTAAAAAAAAATCAGGATTTGATACCACTTGATGCAGTCCCACCCCCCCCCACCCCCTTCTCTCCTTGGGGATATGTGACCTCCCAGTATAGGATTGTTCAACACTCTGATCCAGATTAGCTTTTCGGGACCCTGATGGCCCCAAATAAATTTACACAGGTCCCCCCTTTCTCCAAAGTATAGTTTTTGTCGAACCTGCGGGCCCTTTCTCGACCCCTTTCAATAAATTGAACAACAGGTGCTATATTTTTGTGCTGGTCCCCTTCACTCATATGACCTCGATATATAACCTCGGGCCAACCCCTTCGCAACTTTGGGTTTCAGAAATATTGCAACCTCCACCTTCGGTTTTTTTCGAAACACTTTTCCCCGAATTCATGAATCTYTGTCACGTGTCTCCCTAGATCTGACGGTCCAACTATACTTCGAGTTTCACAACTTYGTTAAATTTCATCTACTCCACACCCAACTCCTCYAGAACTTTAACTCCCAGATTTTCTAATCCTCTKCCATGTGTCTCCTCGCAGCTAACGGTTAGGATTCACTCCAGATTCGAAGCTTCGATGATCTTTGTACTYCGCTCAACTAAAAATTCCTGGAGAGTGATTTCTCCGGACTTCTAGATCTCTTTCCACCTATCTTCTTTGGATGATGGATGATCCCTCTTGGCTTCAGGACTTCACTACCCCGTTCTCCTATCGATGTCTGGACTCTGGTCTAATGGTCCAGATCTCTCCTCCTGGAGTTGATCTATCGGCTGATGTGGCTCCTCCATTTAAGCTTTGGCTTCCTCCCAAAATTGGGGAAATGTCTAAGTATCAAAAGGTTGTGGCCTTCGATATTTTTCCTGCAAACCCGATTGTTGGGTCTCAGCAGTGCTTCTCCTCCTGAGCTTGCAAGGTGAAATTATTTTACCTTTGGCGCACTCCTTACGCTTGGTTGAGCCTTCAAACGGCTTCTTGCAACACTTATCTAAATGTTGGCCTAGTGCACTCCTTGCACGGGTCTTCCTCCAGAGTGTTCAACAATGTTGTGAGTGTCCTCCTTTGACACTCCTCTCTTCAAAACTCAAAACATAATTCCCTTTGTGCACACTTGCACCTTCTCGATTCCCTCGTGGCAGAGCTTGAAAGAATGTTCAAAAAATATGTGTTACGTTTATTCCTGTGCAAACTTTCATACAAGGTGTTAAACAACCTTAAGGCTCCCCTCTGAGTATGTGAATTATCCTAGTGTGCCCTCCTGGCACGTTATCCTTTGAATTCGAATCAGAATCCATCTACACATTCCTTGTGTTGGGTCACAGATTTTATACACTTTTTCGTGCACTCCTTGCGCTTAGCCTGAAGAACTCAGAACAACTCAACAAATCTCAAACAACTAGTGAATTCTATCCTTATCTTATAGATGGAAACATATCATACATCTACAACATACATGAATGAATAAACATACAAACAACATTCATAAAACATTCAGTACACAAGAATTTACAAACAGTGAAACCTGTTCTTTTGTACTAACCTCAGAATGTTAATTACAATATGCGAGCTCAGACTGCAACTGAGTCTTGGCTCTCCTATCCTCTCTTTGGATTACAATGTTTTACATTGATGTTCAGAAGCCTCTACTAGACATATGATACAAACATTTATACAAGACAGGCTCGATGATCTTTCCCTCCAAGCTACACTAGTGGTGTCTAATCACCATTTAAAATCCCTCTCTATTGAGGCAGATTACAATGAGTGGAAATGTATTATGAATCGGATCTAGATCCTTCCTACCATCAGCCACTTAAGGCAACCCTATCCACAGCCTGTTTGAAGGTATGATTTGGCTATTCCATCCTGACAACACTTAATTGCTTTAATTACATTTAAATTTCGAGGGGAAAATGAGAGGTTGGCGCCTCTCCCCTCCTTGAATATGCACCAATGAGCTAGACAGTTGGTGCGTGCTGAGGTGGATCGATGCTCCTGCATCACCTAACTAGACCCACTCTCGCTTGGGATGGAAAATTCTGACTACTATGTGGGCTTGGTGTCCACTACAAATTAAAATAAAAAGGGAATGATAGTAAACTATCCCCCAAAGAATTCTTAATAATCTAAATCTAATCTAATTAAATCAAATGCAACTATCTAATCTAACAATTTCTAACATATCCTCGAGGAGCAATTCTAACAAATAGATGTAGTATAAGATGATATCATTGGTTGTTGAAGTAGTTCTTTACAAACAACAATATATGAAAGAAATAATGCAAGATATATAAACATAAATAGTTACAAATTACACCTGCAAAACCATCATTGTAACCCTTAGAAACCATAAATACATAAGCATCTTAAATAACATGTACATAAATAGTTCATATAGCAAATCAATCAAGAAAGTCATGAAACAACAACACATGTAGAATAGTTCCATATACAGTCGCAAATACTTATGATACCAAAATGTATTCTACTCTTTATTGAATCAGAGATAATAGTACCATCCAAAGATATAATGGGAAAAATTCTCTCCCTTCATACAACGAGTTCTCTTTTATAAATAAGAGAGACTCTTCAATTCCTGTAACTATTCATTTTTTTTGGTTGCAATTTTTCATTTCATCTTACTTTGTTTTGTTATCATACAGTCATAATTTATCCTACATATTTATTGTAAATATATGAATATTATGGACATAACTTAATAAGACTCTTAAATTTGTCATATTCATGATGTGGTAATTCTATGAGTCACAGTCATTGGAAATATCCTCAATTCTTCTCGGTTGCATCTGCTTTTGTTCTTCAAATTTATAGATAATTTCAGTGGTCAAGCTGGTAAAAATGATTTTACTAACATCTTCTTCACTGTTCCATCTTTCCAAGGAGCCCTCTTTTGCCTGATTTGGTGATCAGGGGATCAAATTTTGCTCAAAAATTCAAAGTGATAGGAATCACTTCAAATCGAACGAGAGTGTAGACCTCATCATTGCGAACCCAACGCAACTTGTTTGGGTTCAAATGAATGTCAGGAGCGAGAGATATCGCGTTCTGTTCAAAATGGTAAACAGGCAAAAAATGGATGCTGACTGTACAGTCTGTACAGTCCGTACGGATGATGACGTGGCAAGCCGTACAGATGATGTGGCAGGACATACGCTGATGTGGCAGATAGTTATTGACAGTTGGCATGTGACGTGTTTGTTGGCAGCGAATGGGATGGTGACACATGGCCCAATCAAAGTCCACCACGTGTCACCTGTTTGTTGGTTAAAACCTTTGCACTCAGCAGGAATCGACCCCGTGACCTCCGAGGCAGGGTAAAGCTTTGGGAAAGGCTGCCCAATCGACACGCCCACACATGTTCCTTGTTATATATACGTATTGCATTGTATTTAACATTGTTTAAATGTATGCGGGGGCGTGGACCGGGCCTGGGCTAAGCCCCGACTCGTGGTCATATGTTGTATTGTATGCAACCGGAGCCACGGCGGTTAGAACCACTGTAACTATGTTATAACCATTTATATAATGCGCGGTTTGGTATACCATGTGACCAACATATATATATGTGCGCGGGTTTTATGTTACGGTTATCAAATGGTTGTTAAACCTTAAGCCCTGTTGTATAGCGCACGGTCATATGATAGCCATGTGCCCACGGGCCTTGGTAGTTAGGGTCGGCGCATAATGGTTCAACAGTTTGGACCGATTGTGCGGTTGCACCCGGTGCCAAGTTTTTACGCTTTAAATTGCGTGTGGGCTAGGTTGAGCCAAGAGAGGTGTGTTTTGTAGATGCAGAGACAACAAGCTTGAAGGAGAGACTTCCAGGAAGCCTATCTACTTCATTTTTTGGCCAAACGAGGTGCTGAAAAAGCCCAACTAGGGGTTTTTGGACGTTCTGAAGCCATTGGAGCAGTCTATTTGGCATTTTGAGCATTGTAAAGCACATTTTTGAGCACTTTSAGAAAATAATATAAATGATCCATTGGAAGCTGGACTAGGAGATGTAGCCCAAGAGAGGGGTGAACTCCTTTATCATTTGTTGTGTTATGTGTTTTCTGTTCATTGATTATGCTGTTGTTTATATGCATCTTGAATGAGTAAATACTATTAAAGTTGTGTTGCAAAGTTGATCCATTTGCTTTTAACACATAAATTTAACTTGCAAGTATTTTCAAGAATACAAGTCTTCTTCATTTTTAGATCATTTGGTCTTTTGGATCATGAGTTATGGCCTACTAAAGAATTTACAGTTCATCCCCAATCAAATTTGTGGCCCTCTTTTACCTGACATTTTTGGGCATCTTTGTTGCTGATATGGCTTTAATTCGTCTTCCAAAGTGTTCCCCTCTTCAATAGATTTCCAACAATCCCACTCTTGATTGATTTGGCCTCCTGGATCATGAGTTATGGCATGCTGAAGTCGATGCTCAAGAGTCATTGATCTACTCATGGGCTTAATTTAGGCCATTTATCTTATACTCTAAATATATATCCCACATGCATTGGGGGAATTGAGTGTGAGTAGTTTATAATGTTTTCCCAACCCTTATTATTTTGTCTCTGAATCTAGGGTAGGCATGGAACCTTGATCCCGCGTAGATATTTTGGTTCGGACACCAGAAAAAAATAAAATAAAATAACTTAAGATGTACATGTAAATACAAAAAATAATAAAATAATAGTAATCCTGAATCCATTTATCTCATATGGTAAATGGAAGGCTCATGTCTTAAGATTCAATCCTGATGATCAGGGTCTAATAGTTAGACTTAGGAGAATTAAAAATGAAATCTCGATACGTGAAGCCCAATAGGTTTATCGAATCGAGAGAATTGGAAAGCCATTGAAAAGGCTAATGTCCAATCCAGTGGAGGAAACCCGATGAGGTGAGCCCGATGGGATTTGGAGGGGGGTGGGGGGGTATCACAAATAAAATAATAAAAATTGAAAGAAATTAATTAATTAAAATAATAAATAATAAAATACAAAAATTTCGAAGAAATAATAAAATACAATTTGGAACTTTGGGAAAATGCATAAAAACAAATTTAAAATGAAACAAGAAGAAACTATATATATATATATATATATATATATATATATATATATATATAATGAAATACACATTAGGGATTTAAGGATTTTTTGAAAAATATGCGCGTTAGGTGAATTCAATCTTTAGTGTAAAAGGTAATTTTCCCATGTAATTCCTGGAATAATTGAGAAATTTAAAACCATGTGTAGACTTGTAAAACCATTGGTATATTTAGAAAACCATGGGAAATTTAAAATAACAAAAAATAAATAAAAGAAAATAACAAAAAATAAAACTATACAAATCATATATACAAAACAAATTATGGATAAGGTTAAGGAAATTTTAGGCGTGTTTCCAGATTGGTCAATGTTCCATTACTGGTCAAGATTATGCACTTACGTCAGGGTTCTACACCTAGAGATAAAAAAAGGAAACAAAGCATATCATGTAAATTCCAAATACTTGGATGTTGAGTCAAGTAGACACATCATATCGAGATCGAGATTGCATGAATTTGGATAAGAAAGATGGAAAGAAAGCAATGGGTAAAGGGATGGCATGTCACATGATAGGTTAACGCCACATCAACACCACGAAGGATGACCCAAAGGATGAATGGGAGCGTGTTCCAACCTGACACGTGGAATACCTTAATCCAATAAAGGGGAGCCCAATAGGATGTGAACCCGATAGCATGAGAATCTAGTAGGCTTATCAGATTGGGAAAAACCCAAAATTAAATTCCTGACTACATGGTGAGATTCTGATAGACTTGAGTCCGACTAGTTTCGATATCAGATGGGGAAATACAAGGCAAACTCAATAGCTCGCGGCTGGTTTGGATGTGATCAGACAAAAAATGACCATTGATCAAGCCAAGATAATGATCCAGGCCCTTGATTTGAGAAAGGGGGAAATGTAGATGCAAAGGATGAGCATTAAGATTTCATCCAATAAAGAGGAACCTTATAGGATTTTGGGCCTTAGGTTTCGAAAAGTTCTAATCAACATGATGAACCAACTTTTTGATAGGAACAATTCGATAGAAAACATCCCAATAAGCTTGTGGTATTTGCATTCCATGTCTGACATGAAAATATGAAATGACACATCATGCACCACGTCAAAACAAAATATAGGAAAGTGTCACATCATCGATGATCGGATGAAATTTTAGGTGGACAAGTCAGGCATAGTAAGGACCACCTGAATCTAGGCATGACAAGTGACAAGCATATTGGGGAAAATTTGATGATACTTCACATGACACATTAACACCATGTAGGATGATACCTCATCTTGGTGAGGAAAGTGACTTTGCAACCTTCTTCCTGCAACCACAACAAGAATAAAATTTGTTACACAAGGAAGGATATACTTTCTAGTATGTTATAAAATTCATATTCCTTCCCATTTCCATTTTACTCATCAAATGAAAAAGAGATGAAAAAAAATGTGTGTTCAAACAATGAGGAAACTAAAAGAATGAATTCCTTAGGTGCAATGCACAAGAAAGAGAATGGAAAAATATCAATATGTTCTTCATTCAAGCCAACCATATACTTCTCAATGATGCCATGGGATGATATTTTAGACCGTAGCATAAGAATTCAGGAAGTTCTTAAAAGAAAACTCATTCAAGGCATAAGATGGGGCATCGAGCCTTGCATTCAAATAAGATCAGTAATATATTCAAATCCATTAAAACCAAGTAATGTAAGGATCAAAAGACAACATGTCAATCTCATCACAAAAAGGTCAAAGAAGCATCATAAATCAAAATTATAACAAAGAACATCTAAAAATATAGAATCAATGGGGGAGAATTTTTCATGTGATGTTAGATTTCAAAAATTTCAAAAATTTAAAGTCGGCTCAATTAAAAGATGTATTAAAAAAGTCATCTCAATTAATAAAAACAAACATTACATACACTATTATATATACACATATAAATAATCAAATTCAATCATTAAATTCAAGAACAAGAAGATCAAACTCAAGAAATTGTGAATAGAAGACTGAGGAAATCAGGGACATACACAAGTAACCAAGGGAACAAATCAACACACAAGTGAAATGTTTCAGGTATACTAATTCATAAATGCTTGGTACAAGTCCATAAAAAACCAATACAACCCATTAATAAGATCTAAGGAGATCATGATAAGTCCATAAAAAACCAATACAACCCAGTTGTTGGACACACATATCCCCACACTCATTCACCCCCCCCGCCTCTAAGTGTGGTAGGTGTGTCCAACAATTGGTATCAGAGGAGGCCTTCACTACAAGCCTTAACAAGCTTGAATGAGATCCCATGTTCTCATTATTGTCTTATCATGATTGATAAGGTGTACAAATGGATGAACTCCAAAGTGGTCCCCTTATGGTGAAAGCTCTCACGGGAAGACGCTTTGCGGATTGAGTTATCCTAGAAGAATGGTTGGAGGACCCATGCTTTTATGTGGAATAATGATATTAATATCAATGAAATTGTTGGTGAAACTATCCTAGATGTATAGTTCTTGTCATGCCATTTCCGGTGGTATGTAGAACGTCATATAACTCCTCATGGTTAGAGAGTTATGGCCATGAAAAGTTGGAGACCCCAGGTTTGGGTAATGGACCCAAGTTTGTTTGATGGGTAACTGTATGAGTTATGATATATTTTCAGACAATATTATTCTATATGAATAGTAAATTTCATTCCATTTCTGGTGGTATGTGGAACGTCACATAA
>ML796985.1:62015-144240 GCA_009831015.1 Picea engelmannii
ATGAAGATGGATCAATGTGGTTTCACTGGTATATGATGAATTGTTGGAAAAATGTATAGATGACTCATTATTGTCTTATCATGATTGATAAGGTGCACAAATGGATGAACTCCAAAGTGGTCCCCTTATGGTGAAAGCTCTCACGGGAAGACACTTTGCATATTGAGCTATCCTAGAAGAATGGTTGGAGGACCCATGCTCTCATTATTGTCTTATCATGATTGATAAGGAGCACAAATGGATGAACTCCAAAGTGGTCCCCTTATGGTGAAAGCCCTCATGGGAAGACGCTTTGAGGATTGAGTTATCCTAGAAGAATGGTTGGAGGACCCATGCTTGTATGTGGAATAACAAGATGAAGATCAAGGAAATTGTTGGTGAAACTATCCTAGATGTATAGTGTTTTTCATGCCATTTCCGGTGGTATGTAGAAAGTCACATAACTCCTCACGGATAGAGAGTTATGGCCATGAGAAGTTGGAGACCCTAGGTTTGGGTAATGGACCCAAGTTTTTTTGATGGGTAATGGTATGAGTTATGATATATTTTCAAACAATACATCATATACCAATGAAACCACAACGATCCATGTTCATAATGTATCAATGACAACTCATTGATCCATCTTCATCATACCAATGACAACTCATTGATCCATCTTCATCTATGCATTCTCATCAAGGACAATACATATTATATTACATTAATCATCAATCAATCAATCCATTGACATCAATCAATCACTTGACATCAATCAATCAAACCATTGGCATCAATGACAACATGATCCAACACCAGTATGGGGGAGAAGTTGTCACGTTAGCATGATGTTAGATTTAAAAAAAATGAAAGTCTGAAAAATAATAAAAACAAAAATTACACACGTTATTAGATATACCATATTGACTATTACTTCTATTACTTTGTATTTATTATTACTATTTACATTAGTATATTTACTATTACTTTAGTATTTAGTATTTACTATTACTATTACTATTTACTATTTAGAGAAATAAGAGCGTTGATTTCAATGATAATATTATGAAATGATTCAGTGTATTAATTCATTGAATAAATTATACGAAGAAAATTAACACAATGATAAATGATTTCAACATGAGATACAACAAATCATCAAGTGAAATGAATTTAGTGTGAAAACAAATTTCAAAACAAATATTATAAGTTGAAGGTGTTTCAATAAATATGGCCCTTGTATAGTAATTTATTGATCTACATTTCAATTTCTATACTTTAGTTTGGGTTGAGTCGATACTTTCTAGACTTTGGCAAGGACACTGTCATAAATTCAATGGAGCATTAAATTAGTCCTCGTGGAGGTAATCCTTCTGGATTTTCAAATACTTTTTCAGAGGACTGAAGCAATAGGGTGCTTTGATCTCACCAATAATGATATAACATAAAACAATAGATTGCATTGATTTCAGTGATAATACTATGAAAAATGATTCAGTGCATTAATTAATTGAGTAAATGACACGTGTCCATCCTAAAAGAATAATATAATTTCAAAACAAATAGTATAAGTTGAAGTCATGTACTTTGTTTCTTTATGTGTGATTTATCTATTAGTATTTGCACATTAAAACAATTATAATATTAAGATATATAAAATGTGAAAAATGTGTTCAACCTGGAGTTGACACGTGTCCCTCCTAAAAGAATAATATAATATTGAGTAAATATTTAGTGCACTATCCTAGTTGTTCTCTTTTTGAGATATTCTTGGAGAACGTTTTAAGGGAACTATCTTAGTTATGCTCTATTATTTAGAACAAATATTTGAATTGATTTAATGCAAAAAAATATATATGTTGATTTAAGTAATGATACGATAAAAAATGATTCAGCATAATCAAGTAGTTGTATTCATTTTAACAATGATATAACATAAAACAATAGGGTGCATTGATTTCAACGATAATGATATAACATAAAACAATAGGGAGCATTGATTTTAGTGATGATATTATGAAAAATGATTCGGTGCATTAATTAATTGAAGAAATAACATGTGTCCCTCCTAAAAGAATAACATAATTTCAAAACAGATGTTATAAGTTTAAGTCATGGACTTTGTTTGGTTATGTGTGATTTAACTATTAGTATTTGCACATTAAAACAATTATAATATTAAGATATATAAAATGTGAAAAACATGCTCAACACGGAGTTGACACGTGTCCCCCCTAAAAGAATAATATAATATTAAGTGAATTGTTGTGGTTGTGCTCTTTGAGATATTCTTGGAGAAAGTCTTAAGAGAACTATCTTAGTTGTGCTCTATGATTTAGAACAATTATTTGCATTGATTTAATGCAAAACAGTATGCATTGATTTAAGTGATGACAGAATAAAAAATAATTTAGCATAATAAAATAGTTGTATTTATTTTAACAATGATACAAGACAAAATAGTAGGGTGCATTCATTTCAATGATAATGATATAACATAAAACAATAGGGTGCATTGATTTCAGTGATAATACTATGAAATATGATTCGGTATATTAATTAATTGAAGAAATGATACGAAGGAAATTAATCCTCTATATTGACTTCAACTATGAGATACATTAAATAAATGAATTTACCAATAAAGTAGTGAATTGTTTTTTCAAAATAGATATTATAAGTTGAATTCATTTACTTTGTTTGTTTATCTATGATTTATCTATTAGTATTTGCACATTAAAGAAATTACAATATTAAGATACAAAATGTGAAAAATGTGTTATGTTGATTAATTGGGTTGGTTTTCATTGATGTCAACCCTTGAAGAAAGTTCAATAGCGAATTCTGGTAGCACAAAGGTTTGGTTAATGGACACAAGTTTGTTTGATGTATAATGGTATGAGTTTTTATATATTTGTAGGTAAGACTATTCTATATGGATAGTACATGTCATTCCATTTCTGGTGGTATGTGGAACGTCACATAACTCATCACGGTTTGAGAGTTATGGCCTTACAAAGTTGAAGGACCCTCATTTGTTGGCTTGAAGCCTGAAAAGGTCAAAGAAGTCAAAGTGCTTGCAAAGAAGAAATTATTTAAATAATAAAGTGAAGTGACAAAGTCAAAGAGGATTATTTAAATAATAAAGTGAAGTGACAAAGTCAAAGAGGATTATTTAAATAATAAGTTAAGTGACAAAGTCAAGGAGGATTATTTAAATAATAAAGCAAATGGAGAACTTTCTAATTATGGAAAGTGGTTATAAGAAGGTTAACCCTAAAATGAGGAAAATGGGTTAAGTAGTCAAGTGGCTATTGAATATATGGACAAGTGGAAAATTGGGAAAAGTTGGACATAGGTGACTATGTGGAAAAAGTGGCTATGTGGACAAAGTGGTCTAGAAGATGCTTCTAAGGAAGCTACATGAACGTATAAATAAGAGGCAAGGCTCTCTCATTTCAATCACACTTGAGCATATTGAATATCTATAGGTGACTGAGGTGACCAAAGGATATCTAAGCCGAATTTCAGAGGGAAGGTGAAGTAAAGAAGGTCAAAATTCAAGGGAGGATAAATTATTTTGATGATGCTTTCTAAGGTATGTTATTTATAGGTCATCTCACCATTTTCGCAATAATTTTTTTTTCTAGAATGATTCAGACCGTGAAATTGGGAGGTCATTTTGGAAACATATCCAAGTAGTTGTGGTATGAATTTCAGCTTGTGGATCGTTGTGTTTTGGATTTACACTCCGTGGAAAATAGGGTTTGTGGCTAGTCCTGAAACTAGTCTAAAACAGGTGTTTTGGGTAAAAACATCATAACTTCTTCATAACATATCCAAATTCAGTAAGACCAAATGTGTTGGTTAGAGTACATTCTGTAGTATTCTGTGTACAATTTTCAGATCCACACAAAAAATATTCTGTGTGGGGCACGCTCTACAAGTTCTCTCTTTAGAATAATCTAGAATTCAACAATTTATGCCATTTTTGCTATAACTCCTTTTCTAAGAGGTTCCAAGTAGTGAAACTTGGAAGAATTGCATAAAACACACTTACAAACATTGTGTACTATTTTCAAATCTTTATTCATTACAAGTACATAGTTATGATTATTTCAAGTTAGGGTTGTTGACTAATCCAAAACTAGTCATGTGAGACTAAAGTTAAGTTTGATGAAAATGCTAGTCTCTTGATGTTAAAGTTAAGGAAGGTTTGTAGGTATGTGATGATATACACAATCTATATTACAGAGTTACAAATAATATTTGGATGATGAAATTGATGAGGGATTTTGGTTGAGGTTGAGGTACAGGTTGGTGCATGGTTGATGCACTTGTTTATGGTACAGGTTGATTACAGGTTGGTGCATGGTTGATGCACTTGTTTATGGTACATGTTGATTATAGTTTGAGGTACAAGTTGATGCATGGTCCAGGTTATTGGTACAAGTTGTTTGGTGTAGGTTGATTGGTACAGGTTTAAAGCAATATATCTCACAGTGATACTGTGACAGTGGTTCCATCATTCTACTTATACGTCAAGGTGGTTGGACAGGGCAAGGACAGGTGGTTGTAGCCACCTTCTGGTTGTAACCGGAGAACATAGGGGGTTTTATCCTCCTTCTGGTTGTATCCAAAGAATTGGGGAGTTGGATCTTCTCTCAGGTTGTAGCCTGAGAAATTATGGGGTTGGAGCCTCCTTCCCATTGCAACTGGAAAACAAAGGAAGTTGGTGCTTCCAATGAATGTAATTCTTCAAGACATATAAAAAAAAGAATTATGTGGTTTTCTCCCGCTTTGGGTTTCCACGTAAAAACACTGGTGTATTGTGTATGTGTATGATTGTTCATTTATTCATTGTTTATTTACTTTGCAAATATTGGATGATAATGCTACATTGATATAATACTTGCATTATATGGTTAAAAAGGATTAGATTTCTCTATTATTGATTCACCCCCCTCTCAGTAATCCAACATGTTCCATGTAGAAAAGAAGAAAAGTAGAGAAGAAAGACTAAGATTAATTATTATGTAAATATTTGTAATCTACTACATTCTTATTATCATCACATTTTTCATCATTCTACATTGTTACATTTTATATTCAGCATATTCCTCTTGTAATTCTTTAACTATACTTTTGATTCATACTCTCTATATTCACAACAAACTGATGTAATTGAATAAAATTCAAACAATCAGATTAATCTTTGACGTATAGATATACATATTGTTGTTGATCTAAAAAGTTTGTGTGACCTCCCACGACTGGAACCAACATAGATCCATATTAATCCTGGATCTATCAAGTGTCGAGAGGGATAAAATCTCTCGAGGTGCAAACCTTTCAAATTTCCTCAATTTTTTCACTCTAAAAAAGGTTCGCACCTAAAGAGATTTGATCCATTTTGGCACTTGGTAGATCTATGGCTAAGATGGATCTATGGTCAATGTTCCATTACCATTCAAGGTTCTTGATCCAAGTTGATATTGGTGGCCACCCACCTATTCCAACTGGCTCCTCTTATTCATTTTTGTTCAACATGTTCTTATGTACTTCTTATAATTGGGGGTTCTACACTTTTTGGGTTGTTTGAAGCCCCACACATCCTCCAGGTGGATACTGGTGGCCTCTCGCCTAATCCAACTGACTTATTTTGTATGTTTTCATGTCAGCATATCTTGATATACTTCTAGGGTTGTTTTGGGGCCCTAAACGTTGTTTTTTTGGCTCTCCAAAATCAAACTGTAGACAGATTTTGAGTTTGACGGAGAAATGTGTATTTATTTGAAAGAACTTTCCAACAGGCTATCACATGCCTAAAACGAAGATCATATGCAAAAGTTATGACCCTGGGAAGTTGAGGTACCAACTTAAACCAACTTACCCATAGGGGCCCACATGACTTTTTGTGTTTCACCTTCTATGATTAGGTTGTTTGGATGTCTAGGGTTTTGGAATTCATGAGTAATATTAAAAATTCCTCTAGAGCCTCATTTTAATCCATTCTGCTTAGATGGATGTGCGTAGAATCCACATCTCTTCTTAAGGATAACAACAACCATTCGAGCAAGTGTTTCAGTTCTGCAGTTTTACAGTTTCAACCTATTTCATTATTCAATAGAAGATATTGTTCATTGGATACTTGTGTTATTCTTCATATCTTTGTGTTTATTGTATTCAGTCTTTTAATCAGTTCGTTCCGCTCCTGAATCTGGATCAGTGGTATCAGAGCGGTCTGCTTTTCATTTATTTTTCTTCATGCATGTCCCTGACAAGATATGGGTACACAAAGTTGGGAGCCAAACCAATCGAGCCATTACAAGATCGGTTGCGCCGAGCCCAAAAAATCCCATGGGGGATGAAAATAAATATGATGGAGCAGGAGATCCTATTAAAATGTTTCTCGAGGAATCCCTCACATGACAAACAAAAAAAATGATGGAAAACTTCACATAGATCCTTTGACGACTGCCCATTGGAGAAGAATTTTCATCAAKCAGCCATGCAACCCCCTTCAAGGTGTAGGTAAATTTTGATATTCCATTATTTCAAGGATTGATAGATGCRGATATTGTAGATAAATGGTTGAATCTGCTCGAAGGCTATTTTTCGGTCCACAATTTTTTCGATAGGGAAAAGATCACTTTTTCATTCCTCAAGGTCGTTCCCCATGTTAAAGAATGGTGGGATACTTACATTGAGAAAAGGGTYGTGGAGGAATCTACAATATTTGTGGTGGCCCCTACATGGGATTCCCTCCGGGATGCCATTAAATAATAGTACTACCTTGTTGGAAGCTACAAGGACCAGTACACCAGATGGACCACCCTACGTCAAGAAAGGGACCAGACAGGACCAGATTTCACCAATATTTTCCATACCCTACACACCAAATTGGGTATCAAAGACTCTGAGCGTCATCTGGTGCTCAAATACCATGGTTATTTCCATAGATACATTCAAAATGGAGTTCTTGGACATCACCTCATTGGGCATGGCTTATAGATACGCTTTCAAGATCAAGCAAAAATTTAAGAAAAAAAGGCGAGAGTTTGGATCTGTAAACCCCTCATAGCCGAAGAAGGGAAAAGGCAACCCCAACCCACATAGAAAGGGACCAAGTTGATATGGCCACCCTCAGGACAACTAGTCCAAGCCACAACACAAGAAGGGTAATGAGAAGACGAAGAAGGACATGGGAAAATGGTGTGAGTACCATAAAATCCATTGGCACAACATCGAAGAATACCGCTCCAAGCAGTCCCTCATGATCAAACTGAAGGCTTCTGAGTCGGAGGTCGATTTTGATTCTGAATCAAATCCTGAAGGAGGGAAGTGGATTATCGATGATGAACCTAGTGACATTGTCACTACCACCAAATTTTTTCCAAGAAAACCAGAAGAGCAAGAGGAAGGGGAATGCCTCTTTCACTCACAGATGTGGGTAAAGGGGGCTCTGATTCATTTCATTGTTGATAGTGGTAGTCAAAAGAACCTGATTTCAGCATAGATTGTCAAGCGGCTAGACCTGCCAATGACATCGCACCCGCAATCCTACACCATCGGTTGGCTTCGCCAAGAAAGAGATCTTTGTGTCATCCAACAATGTTGTCTACCCTACGACATCAAGCCTTTCAAAGATGAGATATTGTGTGATATTTCTCCCCTTGAAGTTTGTGATGTTCTTTTAGGAAAACCATATTTGTGGAAGCGTCATGTTGTGTATGAGTATATACCCCACAGTGTTATCATTAATTTGGGTAGACAATTGTACAGGATCCCATAGGTAGCGCCACCTATTGTTATTTCTTTAATCTCTTCTAAGAAATGCAGTAAGTTCATTTCACAGATCGGGAATTTTGTCTTCTTTGTGATCTGTGCTCATAGTAAGTAGAAGGTCACTGCCACATCTGTGGCCTCTACACAGAGCCTCTCTTTGAAGAATAATAAAGTGGAAGGGATCATGGAAGAATACAAAGACATATTATCCTCACCTACAGAGGTACTGACACACTACCAAGTCAAGCATCTAATTTATCTGACCCCCGTCGCACCTCTACCTAATGGACCGGTCTATCGGTGCTCGCTGATGGAAAATGACGAAATCAGGCATCATATCTAAGAGCTTATTTAAAAGGGGCACATCAGACCCATCTCCTCCCCTTGTAGAAGCCTGATTGTACTGGAGCAGAAGAAGGATGGGACTTGGCGACTCTGCATTGATTACAAAGCCTTAAACAAAATCACAGTCAGGAACCACTACCCCATTCCTAGGATTGACGACCTTCTTGACCAACTCAAGGGGGAAATGTTCTTTAACAAGATTGACCTAAAGTATGGCTACCACCAGGTTCCCATCGAACCAAATGATATATGGAAGACAACCTTCAAGTCTAAAGAAGGTTTCTATGAATGGCTATTCATGCCCTTTGTCTTAACAAATGCACCATCCACTTTCATGAGGTTGATCGATGATTTATTGAGACCCTTCACCAACTCCTTTGTGGTGGTATATTTGGATGGCATCCTCAGCTTCAAAAGAATGTGGGAGGAGCATATGCGACATATTTAATAGGTTTTGAGCACTCTGCAGCAACACAAGCTATATGCCAACTTGGAAAAATGATCTTTTGGCATGAATAGGTTCCAATACTTGGGATACAATGTTGATGATAATGGGGTACATGTTGATCCAGCTAAGATCCAAGTCATCCGTGATTGTCCAGCCCTAACCATATTGACCGATCTTTGGAGCTTCTTGGGACTAGCTAACTTATACTGATGGTTGGTGTTGGGATGCTCCCATATTGCATGGGCCCTCAGCTAGGTGACAAAGGGAGGTAGTACGGCCAAGTTCGTGTGGGGGAAGGAGAAGCAACAAGAATTTGATGATCTGAAGCATCGCTTCTACTCAACTCCAATACTCTCCTTGCCCGATCTGCAACAACCATTCGAGATTGAGACTGGTGCATCTGACTATGTTGTAGGTGCAGTTCTCACTCAGCATGGGCATCCGATGGCATACCATAGTGAGACACTTTTTGATACTATCCGAAAATACCCCGCCTATGACAAGGGAAATTATTCCATTGTACAAGCATGTCATCAATGGAAACATTACATTTTGGGGAAAGAGATGATCATACACACTGATCACAAGCCTTTGCAGTTTATACAGACATAGGGGAAATTACAGAACAACTGCCATCAAAAGTGGTCCAGCTACCTGCAGCAGTTCCATATCAACATCAAGTTTAAGACATGTATCTCCAATCATGTCGCTGACTGCCTCAATCAGCCTCCTGTGGCTGTACTCACCATTGTGCTCCATTCCTGTGGACATGAAGCATATGAGTGGCCCCAACTTTATCAGCAAGATCAAGACTTTTCCACCACCTATCAGCTCTTGGGTACAGGCGTAATTGTCATCGATTTTCACATTCAGGATGGACTCTTATGCCACCTGGGCCATATTTGTGTTCCTACAAGAGAGAATGCAAAGATGATTTGGGAATCCCACTACAGTCAGGTGGCAGGACATTTTAGCGTGGAGAAAATTGTGGTCATTCTTCAGAAATATTTTTATTGGCCAAAACTTCAACAAGACGTCAACAAGTATATCAGATATTACACTGCCTGTGCCATTTCCAAGCCAACCATTAGGAAGTAAGGATTATACACCCCTCTTCCTATTCTTGATAATCCTTTGGAATCCATCTCAATGGACTACATGTCTGGCTTGTCGTCTACCAAGCAAGGAAATGACTGCGTGTTTGTGGTCATTGATCAGTTTTTTAGGATGGCCATCCTCACAGCCTGCAAGAAGAATATCACAGTGGAAGATACTACCAAGATCTTCTTGGAATGAGTGTGGGTCCACTTTGGGATACCACAGACCATCATCTTTGACTGGGACAATGGGTTCCTCAACACATTTTGGTCAAGTCTCTGGTATTTCTTGGACACCAAGCTCACAAAATCCATTGCTTTCCACCCCCAAATCGACAACCAAATAGAGGTCATCAATCAGATGATTGTGCACATCCTGCGCATGTATAATTCTAAAAATCCATGTACATGGGATGGGATTCTCCCCTATTTTCAACACAGTTACAACAAGGATCTCCATAGCTCCACCGCCCATATCCCATTTCAGGTGGGTCTGGGATTCCAACCGTTGAGACCCATTGATGTTGCACTTCCTCTTGCCACTGTACAGACAGACTCTTCCCATGATCAATATTCGATCGAAAAAGCCACCAGATTCATTGAGTGGATTCAACACATCTGCCAATAGGTCTAGAAGATTTTGCATAAATCTAATGCTAAGTACAAGAAGCATCATGATCAACATAGGGTACCACACAAAATTCAGGTTGGCGATAAAGTGTGGTTACATTTGCAGAAGGACTGCCTCACAGGGCCCCATCGGAAGCTTCACCCACTTCATTATGGGCCTTACACTATCACCAAGAATGTGGGTAGCAATGCTTTTGAGCTCAACACTCCACCCTTCCTTCACCTCCAGCTAGTGTTCAATGTGGACCTCCTTCGTCCATATTTTCCACCATTATCGGACACCATAGAGATTGCAGAAAAATTGACACCAACAGATCTCAACCCTGAATACATGGAATAAGCATCCACTGATCATATAGTGTACACACAGGTCAAGGGAACTCGCCAGCAGAGTATCTAGCTTTATCGGGTTGTCAAGGCAGGGCAACTCCTACACCAAGGAAAGTGGCTCACCCGGGGACAAATCTAGTAGAATTTTCCTCACCTAATGGGGGAACTCAATGCAATGGAGACCATTTGTTCCTAATGGGGAAGGATTGATCCAAGTGGATATTGGTGGCCACCCACCTATTCCAACTAGCTCATCTCATTCGTTTTTGTTTAGCACGTTCTTCTGTACTTCTTGTAATTGAGGGTTCTACAATTATGGGGTTGTATACAGCCCCACACATCCTCTAGGTGGATACTGGTGGCCTCTTGCCTAATCCAACTGACTTATTTTGTATTTTTTCATATCAACACATCTTGTTGTACTTCTAAGGCCGTTTTGGGGCCCTAAACGTTGTTTCTTTGTCTCATCATAGTCAAACTATATATGGGGTCAGATTTTGATTGAAGAATGTGTATTTCTATGAAATACCTTTTCAATGGACTATCACGAGCCTAAAATGAAGGTCGTGTGCAAAAATTACGACCCTGGGAAGTTCAGGTACCAAATTACACTAACTTACCCATAGGGGCCCACATGACTTTTGGCGTTTCACCTTCTATGGCTAGGTTTTTTGGATGTCTAGGGTTTTGGAATTCATGAGTAATATCAAAAAGGCCTCTGGAGCCTCATTTTAATCCATTCTTCTCAGACGGATGCGTGTAGTAGCCACATCTCTTCTCAAAGATAGCTACCACCATTCGAGAAAGTGTTTCAGTTTTGTGGTTTTACAGTTTTATCCTATTTTATTATTCAATAGAAGATATTGTTCACTGGATATTTTTGTTAATATTCATGTCTTTGTGTTTATTGTATTCATTCTATTAATCAGTTCATTCTACTCCTAAATCCAGATCAGTTCCACTCTTAGTTTAGTGTTCCGCACCTAGAGATAAAAGAATGAAATAAAGCATATCATGCAAATTCCAGATACTCATATGTTGAGTCAAGTAGTCTCATCATATTGAGATCGATATTTTGTTAATATGGATAATAAATATGGCGAGAATGTAGTGGTTAAAGGGATGTCACATCACATGGCAGGTTAACACCACATCAACACCACTAAGGCTGACCCAAAGGATGAATGGGAGATCATGCCAGCCTAACATGTGGAATACATTAATCCAATAAAGGGAACCCAATAGGATGTGAGCCTGATAGTATGAGAATCCAATAGGCTTATGAGATTGGGTAAAACTCAAAAGTAAAATCCCGATTACGAGGTTAGAGTCAGATAGGCTTCAGTCTGACTAGGTTCAGGATCAGATGGGGAAATACGAGGTAGACCCAATGGGTTGTGGCTAGTCTGGATGTGATCAGATGAAAATTGGCAATTGATCAAGCTAAGCTTATGATCTAGGTTGTTGATTTGAGAAAGGGACCAATCTATATGAAGAGGATGAGCTTTAAGGTTGCATCCAATAAAGGGGAACCCAATAGGATTTTGAGCCTCGGGTTTCAAAATTTTCTAATCTGCATGATGAACCAACTTTTTGAGAGGAACAATTTGATATAAAGCATCGTAATAAGCTTGTGGTGTATGTATTCCATGTCAGACATGACACGCTCGAATGACACATCATGCACCACGTCGAAACAAAAGATAGGAAAGTGTCACATCATGGATGATTGGATGTAATGTTAGGTGGACAGGTCAGGATGAGTCAAGACCGCATGAATCTGGGCATGAAAAGTGACGAGCATATTAGGGAAAATATGATGGTGACACGTTAACGCCACATAGGATGACACCTCAACTTGGAATGCAGAATTCAATAAGTCGATAAAGGTGATCCTGGCAGTCCTTCAGGATTCATCTTTTGGAAACTTGGAAAGGGATGTCAACTTGTCATCCCAACGAAACAAACCTAATGAGGAGAGCCCAATAGGCTTGTAGCATTCAGGCTTCATAAAAAGTCTAAAGGAAATATAATATTAACATTCTTAATGGGGATTCCCAATAAGGATCAAGTTTCCAAATAAGGGTGAATGTTCCAACCACGGGTCAGGTTCCTCGTGAAATAGTAAAATACAATAACATTTAGGCCTTGGGATGGAAGTTAAAGCATAAAATAATGTCTACGGTGATAAAGGAAAATATGGTTGGGTTTTGGGAAAGACAAGGCTCAATTTTAAATGATGGGGTCAATAAGGATCAAGATAGTAATTAGAGAGAAGCCTAGCCAAGAGGAACAAGATCAAGGGATTCCCACATGCATTTCGTGTTTGAAGCGGATAGGTAGATAAATATGGGGTTTCACAAGGAACATTTGAGGTTTCCACCTCTCTTTATCAATTGGAGGCTCTGCTCTTGAGTGTTCGGTCTTTTGTGACCAAATGCACATGATTTTATGCTTAGGCATAATCTTCTTGAAGACTTGAAACAAAAGAAGTATTTGGTGAGGAAAGTGACCTTGCAACCCTCTTCCTGCAACCACAACAAGAATAAAATTTGTTACACAAGTAAGGAGATAATTTCTAGTACGTAATAAAATTCATATTCCTACCCATTTCCATTTTACTCATCAAATGAAAAAGAGATTAAAAGGAAGATGTGTTCAAACAGTGAAGAAATTAAAAGAATGAATTCCTTAGGTGCAATGCACAATAAAGAGAATGGGAAAATGTCAATATGTTCTTTATTCAATTCAACCATATACTTCTAAATGATGCCATGGGATGACATTTTAGATCGAAGCATAAGAATTTAGGAAGTCCTTAAAAGAAAACTCATTCAAGGCATAATATGGGGCATCGAGCCTTGCATTCAAATAAGATCAGTAATATGTTCAAATCCATTAAAACCAATTAGTGTAAGGATCAGAATACAACATGTCCATCTCATTACAAAAAGGTCAAAGATGCATCATAAATCAAAAGTATAACGAAGAAAATATAAAAATATAAAATCAATGGGGGAGAAGTTGTCACATGATGTTAGATTTCAAAGATTTCAAAAATTTAAAGTCGGCTCAATTTAAAAATTCAGCTCAATTAATAAAAACAAAAATTACACATGCTATTATATATAAACATATAAATAATAAAATTCAATCAATAAATTCAAGAACAAGAAGATCAAATTGAGGAAATTGGGAACAAACACAAGTAACCAAGGGAACGGATCAACACAAGAGTGAAAGGCTTCAGGTATGTTAATCTGTAAATGCCCAGTACAAGTCTGTAAATGTTTGGTACATCCCAGTATGGGGGAGAAGTTGTCATGTTAGAGTGATGTTAGATTTAAATTTTTTTAAAGTTGGCTCAATTAATAAAAACAAAAATTACACACTTTATTAGATATATTGTATTTCCTATAAGATCCAAGGGGTATCTCAAGTGGTTTTGAGCTAGACGTGAAGCTATCCCAAGCATAGGAGGTCACAGGTTCGAATCTATTGTTCCCCCTTGGGATTAGGAAATGTAATTAGGGTCGGCGATTTACCCTGTTTACCATCCACGAAGTGGGGAAGTACTCAGGGGTTTCCTGTGCTGATTTCCGAGGAAAAAAATATCATATTTACTATTAGTTTAGTAAATTTACTATCACTTTAACATTACTATTACTATTACTACTACTTCTATTACTTTAGTATTTATTATTACTATTTACATTAGTGTATTTAATATTACTTTAGTATTTAGTATTACTATTACTATTTACTATTTAGAGCAATAGGAGCATTGATTTAAGTGATAATACTATGAAATGATTTGGTGTATTAATTAATTGAAGAAATGATACAAAGAAAATTAACACAATGATAAATGATTTCAACGGTGAGATACAACAAATCATCAAGTGAAATGAATTTAGCATGAAAACAAATTTCAAAACAGATATTAAAATTTGAAGGTGTTTCACTAAATATGGACCTCATATAGCAATTTATTGATCTACCTTTAAATTTCTATACTGTAGTTTGGGTTGAGTCTATACTTTCTGAACTTTGGCAAGGACCCCATCATAAATTCAATGGAGCATTAAATTAGTCCTCGTGGAGGAAATCTGTTAAATTAGTTGTCGTGGAGGCAATCCTTCTAGATTTTCAAAATGTTTTTAATAGGACTAAAGCCATATGGTGCATTGATTTCACTAATAGTGATATAACATAAAACAATAGGGTGCATTGATTTAAGTGATAATACTATGACAAATGATTCGGTGCATTAATTAATTGAAGAAATGAAACATGTCCATCCTAAAAGAATAATATAATTTCAAAATAGATATTATAAGTTGAAGTCATGTACTTTGTTTTGTTATGTGTGATTTGTCTATTAGTATTTGCATATTAAAATAATTATAATATTAAGATATATAAAATGTGAAAAACGTGCCCAACTTGGAGTTGGCATGTGTCCCTCCTAAAACAATAATATAATATTGAGTAAATATTAAGTGCACTATCCTAGTTGTGTTCTCTTTGAGATATTCTTGGAGAATGTTTTAAGGGAACTATCTTAGTTGTGTTCTCTTATTTAGAACAACCAGTTGATTGATTTAATGCAAAAAAATATACGTTGATTTAAGTGATGATACAATAAAAAATGATTTAGCATAATCAATTAGTTGTATTCATTTTAACAATGATATAACATAAAACGACAGGGTGCATTGATTTTAGTGATATTCATATAACATAAAATAATAGGGTGAATTGATTTCAATGATAATACTATGAAAAATGATTCAGTGCATTAATTAATTGAAGAAACGACATGTGTCCCTCCTAAGAGAATAATATAATTTCAAAACAAATATCATAAGTTGAAGTCATGCACTTTGTTTGGTTATGTGTGATTTATCTATTAGTATTTTCACATTAAAACAATTATAATATTAAGATATATAAAATGTGAAAAACAAGCTCAACATGGAGTTGACATGTGTCCCTCCTAAACGAATAATATAATATTAAGTGAATTGCCCTAGTTGTTCCCTTTGAGATATTCTTGGAGAGAGTTTTAAGAGAACTATCTTAGTTGTGCTCTATGATTTAGAATAATTATTTGCATTGATTTAATGGAAACAAATATGCACTGATTTAAATGATGATACAATAAAAAATGATTTAGCATAATCAAGTAGTTGTATTCATTTTAACAATGATACAACATAAAACAATAGGGTGCATTCATTTCGGTGATAATTATATAAAATAAACTAACAGGGTGCATTGATTTCAGTTATATTACTATGAAAACGGATTCCATGTATTAATTAACTGAAGAAATGATACGAAGGAAGTTAATCCTCTATATTAACTTCAACTATGAGATACAATGAATCATCAAGTGAAATGAATTTTGAAATAACGTAGTGGAAACAAATTTCAAAACAGATATTGTAACTTGAAGTCATGTACTTTGTTTGTTTATCTGTGATTTATCTATTAGTATTTGCACATTAAAACAATTATAATATTAAGATATATAAAATGTGAAAAACGTGTTCAACCTACAAAAGCAAAAAAGAAAAGAAGAAAAATTGGTATTGATCACTATGTAAGTATTTGTAACTTACTACATTCTTATTATTATCACATTTTTCATCATTATGGATTGTTACTTTTTATATTCAGCATATTCCTCATGTAACTCATTAACTAACTTTTGATTCATACTCTCTATATTCTCAACAAACTGATGTAATTGAATAAATTTCAAATGATCAAATTAACCTTTGACATACATATATACATATTTTTGTTGATCTACAAAGTTTGTGTGACCTCCCATGACTCGAACCCACATAGATCTATCTTAACCCTAGGTCTATCAAGTGTCAAGAGGGGTCAAATCTCTCGAGGTGAAATCATTTAACCTTTCCTCAAGTTTTGCACTCTAAAAAGGGTTTGTACCTCAAGATATTTGATCCCTCTCAGTGCTTGATATATCTAGGGTTAAGATGGATCTATGGTCAATGTTCCATTACCTATCAAGGTTCCACACCTAAGTCAGGTTTCCACACCTAGAGATAAAAAAAACGAAACAAGGCATACCATGTCAATTCCAAATACTCAAATGTTGAGTCAAGTAGACACATCATATCGAGATTGAGATTGTATGAATATGGATAAGAAATATGGAAAGAAGGAAGTGGGTAAAGGGATGGAACACCACATGACAGGTTAAATCCACATGAACACCACGAAGGGTGACCCAAATGATGAATGGGAGCTTGTGCCAGCCTTACATGTGGAATATGTTAATCCAATAAAGGGGAGCCCAATAGGTTGTGAACCTGATAGCATGAGAATCTAGTAGGCTTATATGATCTGGAAAAACCTGAAATTAAAATCTCGATTGCGAGGTGAGATTTTGATAGGCTTGAGTCCGACTAGGTTCAGGATCAGATGGGGAAATGCGAGGTAAACATGATAGATCGTGGTTGGTTTGGATGTGATCGGATGAAAACTGATCATCGATCAAGCCAAGCTAATGATTTGGGTTGTTGATTTGATAAAGGGACCAATCTAGATGAAGAGGATGAGCATTAAGGTTGCATCCAATAAAGGGGAACCCAATAGGATTTTGAGCCTCGGGTTTCAAATTCTAATCAGCATGATGAATCAACTTTATGATAGGAATAGTCTAATAGAAAACATCCCAATAAGCTTGTGATATATGTATTCCACGTCAGACATGACACACTGGAATGACACATCATGCACCACATTGAAACAAAAAACAAGAAAGTGTCACATCATGGATGACCGAATGCAATGTTAGGTGGACACATCAGGCTAAGTCAAGACCACATGAGTATAGGCATGAAAAGTGATGAGCATATTGGGGAAAATTTGATGACATGTCACATGACACGTTAATGCCACATAGGATGACACATCATCTTGGCATGCATAATTTGTCAAGTTGATAAAGGGGAGATTGATAGTCCTTCGGGCTTCAGCTTTTGGAAACTCGGAAAGGGATGTCAACTTCTGATACTGATGGGACAAACCTGATGAGGAGATCATAATAGGCTCATGGCCTTCGGGCTTCATAAAAATTCTTAAGGTAATATAAGCTTAACATTCATAATGGGGATTCCTAATAAGGGTTGTAACATCCCAGTTTTCAAACCCCAAACTAGGGATCTGTATTGTAAATATAGTATGTGGATGAGAGCCAAGTGATGTATATTGTAAATGTGATGTATGCCCGAGAGCCAATATGTAAATAATCTAAATTGAAATATAATGAATGAAATGTATTGTCGGCTGCAAACGAACATGGACATAGATTAGGGGCTAAGTATCCACGAGAGAGGGTAGGGGTCCAAGGGGGAGATTTACCCATATCTATTAAACCAAAACCCATTTCCTATTTTTTTCTAAATTATCCTTGCCATGAACCTTCCATTAGCTATCAGATTTTCAGGCTTGTGATAACGTTCTTCGTGATTCTCCATAATTTCCTTCTCCACTTCTTGTGATGGAAATAATAGAATAGGAAAATGAGAACTTTACATAACCATCGGTATGACCTGAAGTGTCCCATTTTTAGCATAAAATCCTTCCTCCATGTCAGCTGCAAAAAAATCTAAACTCAAATTTACTACACAATAGGTTTTTGTATCATCACTAAGAAAAAAATGGGGGAATGAAATGGTGGGAGGATACTTAACATATGTTTCTTCCAAAAAGGCATGTCCTCTCTCACCTATATCCTCCAGAGGGAAGAAAGGTCCAAATGTTTGTTTTTCAAGAAAATTAGTAGTATCCTCGACATATTCATGTAAATCCAAATCAACATGTAAAATAGAATTAAGGCATGGCTTAGATTCTTCATCCACTAGTTGTTCTTGTTCATTAGAAAGAGAAATAAAAAGTAGAAGTGAATCATTGATAGAGGGCATATCATCCAAATGAAATCTATAGAGAAGACGCATAAAACTTAATGAAAAATCTTCTAAATATTCATCTTTTTTCTTCCTAAGTTCTAATATTTCTTCACACAATTCATCATTATTATAATTCTCAAAAGAATCTAAAAATTACTCATAAACTGCTCCAATGTGTGAATAGAGACTATTGGAAAAGTTTCACACTAGTTTTTAACTCGACATGCAAAAGTAAAAGTGAACAACCTACATATATCACCTTCATGAGTAATATTCTGGGACAAAAAAACTTTCCATAAATGAATAATGTGTTCAGATGCAGATGTTTCACCCTCCCCATCAAATTTAATTTGCAACAAGAAATCAAATATATTTCTAGGAGGGGTGTAAGGTACATAACCATAAATACATCTCCATAAACAGATTTGGGAAGGATCCATTAATAAATAAAAATAATTAACAATAATGACTACACATGATTAGCTTGTTATATATCCCTCATTCTAGTGCATTTTTGTTGATAGGTACAAATGGCATGTCAAGCAAGTAAGGGAAAATGTTTGATGGTGAGTCCCAAATAGACTCACTCTCATTTGGGATGGCAAATTCTTACTAGTATGTGGGCCCGGTTTCCACTACGAATTAAAAGAAAAAGGGAATGATAGTAAATTGTCCCCCAAAGAATTATTACTAATATAAATGTAATGTATTTAAAGAAAATGCAACTATCTAATCTAACTATTTCTAAGATGTCCTGCATGAGCAATTCTAACAGATAGATGCATTATAAGATGATATCATTGGTTGTAGAAGTAGCTCATTACAAAAAATATATATGAAAGCATTAGTGGAAGAGAAATAAACATAAATAGTTACAAATGACACCTGCAACACCATCATTGTACCCATTAGAAACCATAAATACATAATCGTCTTAAATAACATGTACATAAATAGTTCATATAGCAAATCATTCAAGAAACACATGAAACAAAAACACATGTAGAATAGTCCTATATACAGTCGCAAACACTTATGATCCCAAAATGTCTTCTACTCTTTATTGAATCAGAGATAATAGTACCATCCAAAGCTATAATGGGAAAAATTCCCTCCCTTCATACAATCATTTCTCTTTTATAAAATAAGAGAGACTCTTCAATCCATGTAACTATTCATTTTTTTCGGTAACAATTTTTCGTTTCATCTCCCTTTGTTTTGTTATCATACAATTTGAATTTCCCCTACATATATATTAACAAATATATGAATATTATGGACATAAATTAATAATACTCTTAAATCCGTCATATTCATGATGTAGGAATTCTATGACTCACGGTCATTGGAAATTTCTTCAATTCTTCTCAGCTGCATACGCTTGTGTTCCTCAAATTTCCATAGAATTTCATTGGTCAAACTGGAAACCTGATTTTACTAACATATTATTCATTGCTCCATATTTCCAACGAGCCCTCTTGTGCCTAATTTGGTCTTTTGGATCATGAGTTATGGCCTATTGAAGAATTTACAGTTCATCCCCCATCAAATTCATGGCCCTCTTTTACCTATTATTTTTGGGAATCCTTGTTGTTGATATGGCTTTAATTCCTCTTCCAATGTGTTCCCCTCTTTGATATCTTTCCAACGAGCCCAGTCTTGACTGATTTGGTCTCCTGGATCATGAGTTATGACATGCTGAAGTTGATGCTCAACAATCATTAATCTGCTCATGGACTTAATTTGGGCCATTGATCTTGTACTCTAAATATGTATCCCACATGCATTGCGGGAATCGAGTGAGGGTAGTTTATAATGTTTTCCTAACCCTTAGTAGTTTGTGTTTGAATCTAGGGTAGGCATGGAACCTTGATCCCACGTAGATATTTTGGTCTGGACACCAGAGAAAAATAGAAAATAAAATAAAACAAAATAACTTAACATGTACATGTAAATACAAAAAATAATAAAATAATCATAATCTCAAATCCATTTACCTTGGATGGTAAATGGAAGGCTCATGTCCGAAGGTTCATTCCCGATGATTGGGGTCCAATGGTCAGACTTAGGATAATTAAAAATGAAATGTTGATACATGAAGTCAGATAGGTCTATCAGATAGCTCAATCCCGATAGATGGAGTGTGATAGAGGAAGCCCGATAGCTCAAACCTCATAGGTCCAGCTGATAGTTCAACCTGATAGGTCTATTGGATTGAGAAAATTGGAAATCCATTGAAAAGGATAATGTCCAATCCGATGGAGGAAACCTGATGAGGTGAGCCCGATGGGATTTGGGGGGGGGATAACAAATAAAATAATAAAATAAAATAATAAATAATAAAATAGAAAAATTCCGAGTAAAATAATAAAATACAATTTGGAACTTTGGGAAAATGCATAAAAAATAAAATTAAAATGAAATAACAAAATAGAGAAAGAAATATAGATATCCAATTCTACTGGAAATTTGGGGAAAATAATAAAAATATCCATAAAGAAATAATGAAATACACATTAGTAATTTAGGGATTTTTTGGAAAATATGCACATTATGAGAATTCAATCTTTACTTTAAAAGGTAATTTTCCCATGTAATTCTTGGAATAAATGAGAAATTAAAAACCATGTGTAGATTTGTAAAACCATGGGTAGATTTAGAAAACCATGGGAAATTTAAAATAAAAATAAATAAATAAATAAAAGAAAATAACAAAAATTAAAACTAAAAATAAAACAAATAAAACTATACAAATCATATATACAAAAAAATTATGGATAAGGTTAAGGAATATTTAGGCGTGTTTATGGATCGGTCAATGTTCCATTATTGGTAAAGGTTCTGCAGCTAGGTCATGGTACTACACCTAGTGGTAAAAAAATGAAACAAAGCATATCATGCAAATTCCAAATACATGGATGTTGAGTCAAGTAGACACATCATATCGAGATCGAGATTGCATGAATCTAGATAAGAAAGATGGCAAGAAGAAAGTGGGTAAAGGGATGGCACGTCACATGATATGTTAACACCACATCAACACCACAAAGGGTGACCCAAAGGATGAATGGGAGTGTGTGTCAGCCTGGCACAGGGAATACGTTAATCCAATAAAGGGGAGCCCGATAGGCTGTGAACCCGATAACATGAGAATCTAGTAGTCTTATCAGATCGGGAAAAACCCAAAAGTAAAATCCTAACTGTGAGGTGAGAGTTTGATAGACTTGAGTCTCACTAGGTTACACAAGGAAGAATATACTTTCTAGTACGTTATAAAATTTAGATTCCTTCCCATTTCCATTTTACTCATCATATGAAAAAGAGATGAAAATAAAGACATATTCAAAGAATGAATTCCTTAGGTGCAGTGCACAAGAAAGAGAATGGGAAAATGTCAATATGTTCTTCATTCAATCCAAACATATACTTCTCAATGATTCCATGGGATGACATTTTAGACCAAAGCATAAGAATTCAGGAAGTCCTTAAAAGAAAACTCATTCAAGGCATAAGATGGGGCATCGAGCCTTGCATTCGAATAAGATCACTAATATATTCAAATCCATTAAAACCAAGTAGTGTAAGGATCTAAAGACAACATGTCAATATCATCAAAAAAAGTTCAAAGAAGCATCATAAATCAAAAGTATAACGAAGAACATCTAAAAATATAAAATCAATGGGGGAGATGTTGTCATGTGATGTTAGATTTCAAAGATTTCAAAATTTTCAAAAATTTAAAGCTGGCTCAATTAAAAGATGAATTAAAAATTAAACTCAATTAATAAAAACAAAAATTACACACATTATTATATATACACATATAAATAATCAAATTCAATCAGTAAATTCAAGATCAAGAAGATCGGACTCAAGAAATTGTGAATACCAAATTGAGGAAATTGGGAAAATACGCAAGTAACCAAGGGAATATATCAACACATGAGAAAAATGTTTCAGGTATGCTAATGTTGGAAAGTTGGTTTGGACATCTAGTTGTCATTGATGTCAACCCTTGGAGAGGGATCTTGGAGATTGATGTCAACCCTTGGAGAAGTCTGGAAGCCCCAGATATGTGGACGAGATAGTTGGAAAATTGGTTATCATATATATGATCGAGATTGATTGTGAGATAGTTGATTTCAGTAAATGTGATGGATACATTTGATGAAGTCTACATGAAGCCCCATAGGTTTGGTTATGGTACCCAAATTCGAATGAGTTTTTGGACATGAAGGATAGTGTAAATCCAGGCAAGGCACTCATAGATGGACATTCCTCGTCGTGTCGTTTCCAATGATATGTGGAACACCACATGGTTCCTCATGGTTAGGGAGATATGGCTTTGTGAAGTTGGAAGCCCCGAAGAATGGTCAAGAATCCCCTAGTTGGTTAAAATTATTTAATGAAAGGGTAAAGTGGTTGTAACAAGAAATTTCAATAATCCCTAAATTTAAGGAAAGAGGTTACTTTGAAAAGTATTAATACACATAAAAAAGTCTCTCATAAGCACATTATTTATACACACAATTTCATTGAATATATATCTAAGTGATCAAGTGATTATTTTATGAGGTAACCAAGGATATATGAGGCATTTTGCAGAGGGAATATGAAGTAAAGAAGATTGAAATTCCAAGGGAGGATGAAGTCTTGTAAGGATGTGTTCTAAGGTATGTTATTTATGGGTCATATTACCATTTTTGATATAACTTGTTTCATAGAATGATTAAAATAGTGAAACCTAGATTAAATTAAGATGAGATATCAAGGTACCCATGGTAGAAATTTCAGCTTCTGGGTCGTTGTATTTTTGGAGATACACATTGTGGAAGATAGGGTTTTTGGCTAGTCCTGGAACTAGTCCCAAATAGGTTCTCTGGGTAAAACGGTCATAACTTATCCATAGAATATCCAAATTCCATGATACAAAAATCATTGGATATATTACAATCCTTGGTATTTGTTGTACAATTTTCAGATCCAGATATCAAATATTCCACGTGTGGCATGCTCTACAATTTCACTCTCTAGAATAATCTTAAATTCAGCAAGGTTTGCCATTTTTTCTGTAAATCCTTTTATGGGAGGTTTCAAGTAGTGAAAACTAGAGGAAATGTAGATAATATATTGAAGAATATTTTTCACAATTTTCATACCTTTATTCATTACAGGTACAGAGTTATGCTTGTTGAAGGTTAGGATTTGTGACTAATCCAAAAACTAGTCATGTGAGACCAAGGTAAAGTTTGATGAAGATGTTATTTCTTATTGTTGAAGTTGAGGAAGGTCTGCAGGTATGTGATCACATACACTAGGTATGTTACAGAGTTACAAGTATGTTTATATGCATGTTTTGAGTGTTACATGTTGATGATGTTATGGTGTATGGAATGATTGAGACATATCATGAGTGATATGGTATATTGTTGAGGCACATTATTTGAGGAGCATCTTGTATATAGGGCACATTGTTTGAGATACATTTTTGTATATGTATGAGACACTTGTTTGTGATCTATATACATGCTTGGTACACATTTTGCACATATTCTTGGCATATGGTTGAGGCATTTCATTGATGATATCTTATGGTATTTGATATATGACATGGTATATGGTTGAGACACATTTCATGGTATATGATATATGGTACATCATTGATGGATTGATGCATGCTTGATACATGATATGGTACATGATTAACAATTGGTATGGTACAGGATTTGGTGCATGTTTGATGCACATGTTATGGTACAGGTTGATGTACATGGTTGATGTGCATGGTTGGCCCATGGTTGAGGTACATGTTGATGCATAGTCGATGCATGGTTGAGACACATATCTTGTGATGGTATGTGGTGATCTTGGTGCATGCTTGGTAGAGGCATGTGTTAGTGATGTTGAGCATATGGTTTGAGATATGCTCTCAATAATCTTGGCATGAGGTGCATGCATATGAGAGTGGATCTAGTTTCATGGATAAGATAGTGACAGGGTGCATAGGTTGATGTGACAATGGCAGTGGTAGTGATAGTGGCAATGACAGTGACAATGATAGTGGCAGTGACAATGACAGTGATAGTGATAGAGTTTGCAGCAGTGACAGTGGCAGAGTCTGTGACAGTTGGTMTACACTTATATTTTAGGGTGGCAAGATAGGGAAAGGAAACGGGGTTGTAGCCTCCTTTCAGTTGGATCTGGAGAACCARGGAGTTGGTTCTTCCTTTAGGTTGGATCCTGAGAACTAGGTGGTTGTAGCTACCTTCTGGTTGGAGATGGAGAACTCAAGGGGTTGTAGCCTCCTTCTGGTTGGAGCCAAAKAATTAAGGGAGATGTAGYTTCCTTCAGGTTGGAGCCTAAGAATAGAGGGTTGGAGCCTCCTTCCAGTTGCAGTTGGATAATTTGGTGTTGGATTACTAAGAGGGGGGGGGTGGATTAATAATAGAGAAATATAATCCTTTCTAACCATAATATGCAAGTGTTATACTTCTTTATAATCAATGCAGCATTATCATCCAATATTTGTAGAGTAAATAAACAATGAACAAATGAGAATTCATAGACATGCACAATACACCAATGTTTTTACGTGGAAACCCAAAGCAGAAGAAAACCACATAATTATTTTTCTTATATGTCTTTAACAATTACATTCATTGGAAGCACTAACTTCCTTTGTTTTCCAGCTGCTTCTAGAAGGAGGTTCCAACCCCCTAGTTTCTCAGGCTACAACCTAAGGGAAGCTCCAACTCCCCAATTCTCTGGCTACAACTACAAGGAGGCTACAACCCCCTATGTTCTCCGGCTACAACCAGAAGGTGGCTACAACCACCTATCCTTGCCCTGTCCAATCGCCCTGAAATATAAATTCCAAATGTAGAAAATATGTCATTGTCACTGAATCAACCACTCCCACTATCAACCTATCACTGTCAACTTGTACCAATCAACCTCCACCAAACAACCTGTACCAATAACCTGAACCATGCATCAACCTGTACCTCAAACTCAACAACAAGCCCTCATAAATTTCATCATCCAAATCTTATTTGTAACTCTGTAATAGACCTGGTGTATATGATCACATACCTGCAAACCTTCCTTAACAAGAGACTAGAATTTTCATCAAATTTTACTTTAGTCTCACATGATTAGTTTTGGATTAGTCAACAACCCTAACTTGCAATAATCATAACTATGTACATGTAATGAATAAAGGTATACAAATAGTACACAATGTTCTTCAGTGTCTTGTTTGCAATTTCTCCAGGTTTCACTTCTTGGAACCTCCCAGAAAAGGAGTTATAGGAAAAATGGCATACCTTTCTGAATTTTGTCTTATTCTAGAGATCGAACTTGTAGAGTGTTCCCCGCACGAAGTATTTGTTGTATGGATATGAAAATCGTACATAGAATACTACAGACTATACTCTAACCAATACATTTGGTCTTACTAAATTTGGATTTGTTATGAAGAAGTTATGCCATTTTTACCTGAAACACATGTTTTAGACTAGTTTCAGGACTAGCCACGAACCCTATCTTCCACGGAGTGTAACTCCAAAAATACAACGACCCACATGCGGAAATTTTTATCACAATTACTTGGATATGTTTCCTCCATAGCCTCCATATTTCAATGTCTGAATCATTGTAAAAAATAATTTATTGTGAAAACGGTGAGATGACCTGTAAATAACATACCTTAGAAAGCATCATCAAAAGAATTTATCCTCCCTTGAATTTCGGCCTTCTTTACTTCACCTTCCCTCTAAAATTCACCGTATATCTCCTTTTGTTACCTTAGTCACTTGAAAATATTAAATATGCTCAATGGAATACTGATGGGGGACCCTTTCTCTCTTATTTATACTTTCCAAGTAGCTTCCTCTAGAAGTATCCACTTGACCACTTTGTCCACTTAACCAACTTTGTTCACTTAGCCACTTTGTCCACTAAACCAACTTTGTCCATTTAGCCACTTTTTCCACTTAACCATTTTGTCCATTTAGCCACTTTCTCCACTTAGCCACTTTGTCCACTTAACCACTTTGACTACTTTATTATTTAAATAATTTATCTTTACTCAAAACTTCTTGTTGCAACTCCTTTATTATTTAATTTATTTTCTTAAAGAAACAACTATACCCATGATTAACTCCTAGTTTTACCCACTTTGACTAGTCAAACTTCTTCTAGGAGTTTCTAGAATAATTTGACTTCTTTGACCTTCTAGGGGCTTCTAGATAACTCATGAGGGTTCTCCAACTTCACAAGGCCATAACTCTTTAACCGTGAGGAGTTATGTGACGTTCCACATATCACTAGAAATGGCATGACATGTATTATCCATATAGAATAGTCTTACCTGTAAATTCATTGATCTTCATGCCCTTATATCTCAAAAAAATTGGTTCCCTTACACATACCTTTGTTCTACTGAAATTTTCTACCAGACTTTCTTCAAGGGTTGACATCAATGAAAACCAACCCAATTAATCAACAATATCCCCCTTTGGCATTGATGGAAACACTATGATGAAATTCTTAAGTCATATCACTCATGCTCCCCCTGCGACCATCACTCACCCTGGAACCATGCCTTTGTGCTCTTTCTCTGAGCATTTAACTCTCTATCCTGCATCTGATAAATATCTCCCCCTTTGTCATCAATGAAAAATGTATCTGTCCATCTGGCACTGCTCCCCCTAACTGAACTATCCCTGGGGATACTCCCCTTGGATAAAATCTTCTTGAAACTCATCTCCCAATCTGAATTTTCCTCTTTATGGTGATTCCTCATGTAAATATAAGACATATAAGATAATCATTCAAAAGCATTCATTTTGGAGTAGAAATTACTCTGAGTCTCTAGCGAAGATACTCAAAGGCTTCCCTTGGAAGTGGTTTTGTAAAGATGTCTACCACTTGTTCTTTTGTTCCCATATATGCAACTCTAATGTTCTTCTCTGCAACCTGTTCTCGTAGAAAGTGATACTTGATTGGAATGTGCTTCATCTTGGAGTGCATCACCGGGTTCTTTGAGATACTAATGGTGCTTGTATTATCACAATATATTGGAATGGGCTCATCATAATCAACATGTTGTAGCTTCTTCTCTATGTTTCACTAGGACTTCTTGGATAACCATTTTTTGTATGACTTTGAAACTTGTTTATGTTCCTGCTATTAGCTCTACAATTTACATCTTTATGTCCCAAATTATTTCATGCATAACATAAACCAAAAAATATAGTTTGATACCTGGGAATTGAAGATCTTCTAAAATGAGTTACTCTTATGAATACTTCTTCTTCTTGAGGTCTATTTGTTTTTGTCGATTGTTGATTTTGAAATTTGATTCTTCTCGGTGGAGGGTGTCCCTGTAATATTCCTTGTAGGTATTCCTATCCCTTTTGATTGTTTCTACATAGTTTTTTGGATATGTTTATTGTTCTGTTGTTTTGGATATTGATCCTTTTTTTTTATTGTATCCAAGTCCGGACTTGTCATGATGAGGCTTTTGACTATTGATAATGTCATCCAAAACTTTTGAGTTGTTCTTCATATTTTTCTTTTGAAGATCCTTTCTCAATGTGACAATCTTTGCTTCCAAATTTCCAATGATCTTGTCTCTTTCTTCTAATTGTTCTTTGAGTTCTTATTCTATTTGAACCTTCAATTTTGTGATCATTTGTTCTAGTTTCTGATTGTATTATTTCTTGTCTATTTCTACTTGTAGCTTCTTGTTTTTCTTCTTTTCTCTTCTTATAACTTCTATGGAACTCAACAATTATTCTCGGTAGTCAACTTATACCTCTTTGTATTCTTCTTCAATTTCTTCTTTATCAGAGTCTTGTATTGCCATGAATAGAACTCTTTCTATCTGACTATCACTGACTTCATCTTCATCTGATGAGGAGATGTCTTATTTGGTGCATAATCTTTTCAAAATCTTGTTTTTGGTTCTTTTGTCTTTATATGTTTGTTTTCTATTTGGGTAATCTTCATCATTCCTCTTATTTTTCTTATGAGGACATTTGTTAGAAAAATGACCAATACCATTACAATTAAAATAAATCAATGGAAGCTTACATTTATATCTATCATTGGTTCCCTTGTTCAATATTCTGACAAAGTTGGCCACTTGTTCATCATCTTCCAAGAAGTCACTATTGCTGCTATGTTCTTTTTCTTTTTGCTTTCCCTTTTTCTTTGAATTTTTCGATGCTTTGAAAGCTGCCTCTTTTATATATGTACTTTCCTATTCAGTTCTCATTTCATATGTTGTGAAGATTCCATGTAGTTCATCCATGCTTATTGAGTCTAGATCTGCTTTTTCTTCTAGTGTTGATATCGTAGGATCAAATCTCATAGGAAGAGATCTTATTACCTTTTGAACAATTATAGATTATTTAATGTATTCTCCCAATCCTATGATTGCATTCACTGTTTCATCAACTTGTAAACAGTAATATTTAATATTCCCATATTCCTTCATCTTTAGTTGTTCGAATTGACCTCTATAAGTTTGAAGCTTTCTTGCTTTGACTTTTGAATCTCCTTCATAAATATTTTGAAGTTTGTCCCAAATCTCTTTAACAGATTTACAATGTATAACTTTGGTATATATCAATTCACCAAGACCATTCGGAAGTGCATTTGTGGCTTTGGAATTATTTATACTGAATTTAATTGTTCTTTCATTTGTTGGCAGAACTGCTGATTCTTTGTATCCATCTACAACTGATTGCCAAATTTCAAATCCCTGTGCCTATATACATGTTTTCATCATTCTGCTCCAAAATGCATACTTGTGTCCATCAAACTGTGGTATTCCATTTTTATATATGTTGTTTCTCTCCATGATCTACCTTTCAGTGGTTAAACTTATTCCTGAAGGAACCTACTATGATACCAATTGTTGGATTACTAAGATGGGGGGTGAATCAGTAATAGAGAAATCTAATCCTTTTTAACCATAATATGCAAGTGTTATACTTCTTTATGATCAATGTAGCATTATCATCCAATAGTTTTAAAGTAAATGAACAAATGAACAAATGAGCAGTCATACACATACATAGTACACCAATGTTTTTATGTGGAAACCCAACGTGGGACAAAACCACATAATGTTTTTTCTTATATTTATTTAAGAATTACATTCATTGGAAGCACCAACTTCCTTTGTTTTCCAGCTACAACTAGAAGGAGGCTCCAACCCCCTAGTTCCTCAGGCTACAACCTAAGGGAAGCTCCAACTCCCCAATTCTCTGGCTACAACCAGAAGGAGGCTACAACCCCCTATGTTCTCCATCTACAATCAGAAGGTGGCTTAAACCACCTATCCTTTCCTCATCCAACTGCCTTGAAATATAAATTCCAAATATAGACAATATGTCAATGTCACTGAATCAACCACTCCCACTGTCAACCTGTACCAATCAACCTACACCAAACAATCTGTACCAATAACTTGAACCATGCATCAACCATGCATCAACCTATACCTCAACCTCAACAACAAGCCCTCATGAATTTCATCATCCAAATCTGATTTGTAACTCTATAACAGACCTAGTGTATATGATCACATACTTGCAAACCTTCCTTAATAAGAGACTAGCATTTTCATCAAATTTTACTTTAGTCTCACATGTCTAGTTTTGGATTAGTCAACAACCCTAAATTGCAATAATCATAACTATGTACCTGTAATGAATAAAGGTCTAAAAATAGTACACAATGTTCTTCAATGTATTTTCTTCAATTTCTTCAGGTTTCACTTCTTGGAACCTCCCAAAAAAGGAGTTATAGAGAAAAATGGCAAACCTTGTTGAATTTTGGCTTATTCTAGAGATCGAACTTGTAGAGAGTTCCCAGCACGAAATATTTGTTGTATAGATATGAAAATGGTACACAAAATACTACAGACTGTACTCTAACCAATACATTTTGTCTTACTAAATTTGGATATGTTATGAAGAAGTTATGACGTTTTTACCCGAAACACATGTTTTAGACTAGTTTCAGGACTAGCCACAAACCCTATTTTCCACGGAGTGTAACTCCCAAAATACAACTACCCACAAGATGAAATTTTTATCATGATTACTTGGATATGTTTTCTCAATGACCTCCATATTTTACTATCTGAGTCATTGTAGAAAAAAGTTATTGTGAAAATGGTGAGATGACCTGTAAATAACATACCTTAACCACTTTGTCCACTTAACCAACTTTGTTGACTTAGCCACTTTGTCCACTAAACCAACTTTGTCCATTTAGCCACTTTGTCCACTTAACCATTTTGTCCATTTAGCCAATTTGTCCACTTGGCCACTTTGTCCACTTAACCATTTTTACTACTTTATTATTTAAATCATTTATCTTTACTAAAAAATGCTTGTTGCAACTCCTTTATTATTTAATTTATTTTCTTAATGCAACAACTATACCCATGATTAATTCCTAGTTTTACCCACTTTCACTAGTCAAACTTCTTCTAGGAGTTTCTAGAGTAATTTGACTTCTTTGACCTTCTAGGGGCTTCTAGATAACTCATGAGGGTTCTCCAACTTCACAAGGCCATAACTCTCTAACTGTGAGGAGTTATGCGACATTCCACATATCACTAGAAATTGCATAACATGTATTATCCATATATAATAGTCTTACCTATAAATCCATTGATATCCATTCCCTTATACCTCAAACAAACTTGGGTCCCGTACCCATACTTTTGTGCTACCAAAATTTGCTACCGAACTTTCTTCAAAGGTTGACATCAATGAAAACCAACCCAATTAATCAAAATTTGGAAGTTGGTTCCTCCTATGAATGAATTCTCGATATATATATATATATATATATATATATATACATANATATATATATATATATATATATATATATATATATATATATATAAGAAAGCATTCCATGGTTTTCTCCCATTTGGGTTTCCACGTAAATATTGGTGTATTGTGTATTTGATGTGATTATGTTGATGTGATGTTGTTTATGATTATATGCTCATGATATAATGAATTCAATCATAGATGATACATTGATGATAAATTGTAGAACATTGTTGATAAAGTGAAATATTATATATTGTGGTCAAAAGTGGTATAAAGTGCTCATATTGATTCACCCCCCCGGCTCGGTATTCCAACAGTTAATTTGTAAATTCCCGGTACAAGTCCGTAATTTTTTGGTATAGCCCAGTATGGGGGAGAAGTTGTCATGTTAGTGTGATGTTAGAATTTAAAAAAATGAAAGTCTGAAAATTAATAAAATAAAAAATTACACACATTATTAGATATACCATATTTACTATTACTTTAACATTCACTATTACTTCTATTACTTTAGTATTTATTATTACTACTTACATTAGTATATTTACTATTAATTTAGTATTTAGTATTTACTATTACTATTACTATTTACTATTTAGAGCAATAGGAGGATTGATTTAAGTGATAATACTATGAAATGGTACAGTGTATTAATTTACCAATAACGTAGCAAAAACAAATTTCAAAATAGATATTATAAGTTGAATTCATGTACTTTGTTTCTTTATTTGTGATTTATCTATTAGTATTTGTGCATTAAAGCAATTATAATATTAAGATATACAAAATGTGAAAAACGTGCTCAACCTAGAAAAGAAAAAAAGTAAAGAAGAAAGACTAAGATTAATCACTATGTAAATATTTGTAATTTACTACATTCTTATTATCATCACATTTTTCATCATTCTACATTGTTACTTTTTATATTCATCATATTCCTCATGTAACCCTTTAACTATAATTTTGATTCAAATTCTCTATATTCTCAACAAACTCATGTAATTGAATAAATTTCAAAATATCACATTAATCTTTGACATAAATATATACATATTGTTGTTGATCTACAAATTTTGTGTGACCTCCCACGACTGGAACCAACATAGATCCATATTAACCTTGGATCTATCAAGTTCCGAGAGGGATCAAATCTTTTGAGGTGAAAATATTTAACCTTTCCTCAAGTTTTTCACTCTAAAAAAGGTTTGCACCTCGATAGATTTGATCTCTCTCGACACTTGATAGATCTGTGGTTAAGATAGATATATGGTCAATGTTCCATTACCAATCAAAGTTCCATGCCTAGTTCAATGTTCCACACCTAGAGATAAAAAACTAAAACAAAACATATCATGCAAATTCCAAATACTTGGATGTTGAGTCAAGTAGTCCCATCATATTCAGATTGAGATTGTGTGAATATGGAAAATAAAGATGGCGAGAAGGAAATGGGTAAAGGGATGGAACGTCACATGATAGGTTAACGCCACATTAACACCACGAAGGTTGACCCAAAGGATGAATGGGAGATCATGCCAGCCTAACACGTAGAATACGTTAATCCAATAAAGGGAACCCGATAGGTTGTTGCTATGGGGAAAATCCCCCTAAATCAGGTCTAAGGAATAGGCAGAGAGATAACTCCCTTAAAATACTGATCTACATTTAATCTACCCCAAAACCATCTAAACTAAGTGATGAGAAAAGAATAAAGAGAGGGTTAATGAGTGCACATTCAATCCTTGCAGTTGGTGTAGACCTCTTTCACTTGTTTCCACCTCCTAGATCACAGGTCTCCTCTCAAAGCTGACCTGCAAGGGGTTAGGAATACATACAATCTCTAATAATCACTTTAAAAGTATAAACATAGCTATAAATGCTCAAATTAACAAGAACATGTAAACATGGGGTTTTGGGACAAGGATAATCTCTTTTATTCAAATTCAAGATAAAAAAAGGTTACAACATTTGTTGGTGACCACTCTACGAACCAAGTCTGTGCTCCTCTATCGTGGCTCCAAATGCATCAACCCCACATTATCTTCTCACAACCAACATACCATCAATGGAAGGAAGAAGGGTTGCATAGGGAGAAAGGTTGGAGGGGAAAGTTGAGGCTAAAACTCAGAAAGAGATGCAAATCTTGGGCAAAGAAAGGGAAGGGATTTTGGCAGATTTTTCTTATTCTCTTGTTCATGTCCATAAATGACTCCCCAAGACCTCTTTTTATATGAGAAAAATATGGTTATTCAATTTGGGAATGGGCTACAAGGGGTAGAATGGTTAGGAAACCTTCCACATCCTGTAAACTCCATTGAAATATGTGCAATTTTGTATTTTTTGCAACCTTTGGAGGTAAACATGGGCTAACTAGCATGCAACACATGTGTGTATGTGGGATAACTAGCATGCAACACACATGTGTACGTAGGCTATTAGTACAGAAGGGCACACACAATATCCAAAAAAAGGTTTTTTAGAAGGAAGCCTCAGAAATATTTTTGGCAAAGTATACAAATGGATGGGCTAATGTCTTGTATGCACATATATGGAATTTTTGGAACATAACAAATGCCCCCTAATGTGTGAGGTCATAAGAGAAACTGATGGATAAAATACTTACAATATATTTACACAGTGGGAAGGAAAATAGTTGAGTGATTTTATGACGAGTGTTTGTCAGCGTGTCATCTGTAAAATAATGGTAATCTCTTCGAGGCGGACATACCCATGCTTAGGATGAATTAAGCATGGATTCCAATAAAGTACACTACAGATCCATGTCATATATGACTACGAGACAAATATGAATATCTATATAAAGTGTATCCGCAAACAATATACAGTGGATCTACATCTGAAGATCATCTGAAAATATACAATTACAATATGATATGCATCTTCAAGAAGCATCCATGCATGTGGCTGGAGATGAGGACTTCATAGCTTGAGCAACAACTTTAAGATCTTCAAGGCTCAGGTAGGAGTACAATAGGAGTGTAAAACTCAATACTCTAAGGTATTTTACATGTCATCGGGGAAATATTGGAGGATATCGATCATCAGGCACAGACCTTCATTGATTTTGAATCTAAGCTATACTAGACTCTCGGGATGGTTGACTCATGAAATTTAAGAGATCAACTAGAGAATGATTGACTCGGGTTGGATAAAAATTCCCTTGGAAAAAATCATGACAAAATGATGAGACTCATGCAACATATTAATGACATAAGTCTGTGATATAGAAGGCACCACAAACTCTCCATATGTTTGTAAGAGTAACCAAACGGAGGAGGACACAACTCTATGTAACGAGAACATCTTCCTAAGGTCATACTAGATCCCAATGCTTGGTGAACAAACAAAAGGATGTGCTTTGTCCAATGGCAACTATCTTGTTTTTGATAAAAGAGAATGTATATCTCATCCCCTCTTTTTGGAATATTTGATTTTTTTTTTCTTTTTCAAATTTTTAACGAGCTTGAAAAAGAATAAAAGAATGCTACGTTACAAAGGAGGAACGAGTATCGCAACTTGCAGGGAAGAAAAATAGTTCCAAGCGCATGGAACATATTGATGCTCAGTGAAAGGAGACATGTGCAGGATAAGGACACTCAGGGAAATTCCCCCATGGGTCAAGGTGTCAAGTCACAAGGAAAAAAGTGCTACAAGTCTTGCATTTAAGGAATGCTTTAAAGGTTCAGTTAATAGCAACATGAAGTCAGCATTAGGCCAAAGACGCAAGGATGAGACATGCGATGCGATTAAGGATGACACAACAAGACTCCTTCCATGTGAAGTTTTATGATCCCACAGAAGGTAAGCTCGGTGGTCTTTCACATTTAGAGAGTCTGAAAAACACTAAAAGAAGACTCTGGAGAGTTCCTTTTTCATAATTAGTCGATTCAGTTTGAAAAAAGGGTTAAACTTATACCAAAAGGACATCTCTTAAAAACCATTTTAATGAGTGTTATAGAGACAAGATCACTCGGCTATATTTTCAATTTTAAGGAGTCTGAAAAGAGATTAACTATGGAATCATAACCTTTTTCTAAGTTTAGTCCCCTCAGCCCGAAAAAGTATAAAATATAACTTAGGAGAACTCTCCTAGCAATACATGTCTCCCGAGGCGTACCTTTTTCTTGGATAATCTATTGGTCGGAAAAAGGGTTAAACTTATGCCAAATAGATATTCCTTTTGGACCAATTAACAAGTATGAAAGGAAAAAGGTCACTCGACGATATTTTCATATTTAGGAAGTCTTAAAAGAGCTTAAATATGGACTCTTAGGGGGTTATGTTTTCGTAGATAATCTCCAAGGCCCGAAAAAGAGATAAACCAAAACCAGGGAGAATGGCCCTTTTTCGAAAATTTATTCCCTCAGACCCAAAAAAGGGTTAAACTTATGCCTGAGAATACTCTCCCAGCGAACCGAATCTCCTAGGGAATACCTTTATTCATAAATTAATCGTCCATAATGAAAAGGGGATAAACTACCACCAGAAAGATGTGCATTCAAATTTTAGTTTGACGAGCATGAAGTCCAACAAGATCACTCAACAATATTTTCAATTTTAGAGAGTCTGAAAAGGGATTAAACAAGACTCCATGGGGGATTCTTTTCTTAAGTAATCCAAACGATATTGAAAAGAATAAATAAGCTCATGTTAGATGTTGCTTTCAAAGATTAGGTGAGCCTGAAAGACAACAAACCATGTTCATAGGGAGTCCCTCGGGTATGAGCCAAAAAAAGATGAAGAAGAATGGGGCTTCTATATACAATCATGACAAAACTAAAAGGACTCCCAAGCCTATGGAAAAAACTCACAGCATGGACACCAAAATGAAGCAAAGGATCTACCTAGGGCATCCATTTAGAGGAAGGCTCTACCACCTAATTACGACACTTCTAAAGAAGCATAGAAGGTTTTGTGTCACACTTCGGTGGGATCGATCCTATGGAAAAGAGAAAAAGGTCAACAATATGCAAGATTCAAGGTGATGAGATCCTAACCTATATGCAAATGTCAAAAAACAAATTTACCATGGGATGATGTGAGTGTAACCCATCTCATAAAAACACCAAACCAAAAGAAAAATTTCATTAGAATGACCTAAAGATCTCTCAAAAAGAAACTCAAGTACCCACTGAGCCAAGAATAGGAAAAAAGAGGACCAAACTGGGGAAAAATGAGCCAAAAGGTCTATAAATAGGGGTGGATGGCTCATTTTAACCATTTCAAATTGGAAAATAACCAAAATCCAAAAACCCCTCTTCTTTAAAACGTGAATTCGAGGAGCTACGATGGACGAAAGATCTTCAAACTTGAACCAAGTAAGTACAAATGACCTCTCTCATTCTTTTCATTCATTATTTATTTCTTTTTTCATTGTTTAGAGGGTATGTGACCTAGTAAAAAGGTTGGGCCTGCGTGTACTCAGGTTTTCCATGCTCAACACGTGTATGTATGTGGGAAAAGTAACACTTAGCCCATGCACATACGCGACTTTCTTAAATACAGCCCGCGTAAATCTCTTTAAGCTTTCAAAAATATGAAACAAGGGACTAACCTTACAAACGTTTTTGCAACAGGATGTATGTTCATTGGAAAGAGAGAGAACATGAGGAGTTATATGTCTTGGTAGAGGAGGATCCAAGGGCCATTTCCATGCTTAAGCAGTGTGGTATGTGGAAGTTATTTCAGTGTCCATTCATGAGGGCACAACCCAGGATACTGAACCATCTAATACATTATTGGCATCCAGATGCAGAGGCCTTCATGCTAGAGGGACAATCATTGGCTCTGATGACGAAGGATATATACTTTTTGAACGACCTCTCGAGGAGGAGGGAACCGGTCAACTTGAGGACCTTTCCTCCAGGACCACAAAACATAGAAGAATACATTGGCATGTATTGCAAGGATGGCACTGAGAAAGTAGGATCTTAGGTTCCAATTCATAAGATCACAAGCCTCAATATTCAGATATTACTTTACATGATTGGACAAATCACGGGATCCACAACACTTCATCAGGGTTCATGTGCACAGATGCATTGTGCATCTCAATGTCTAGACACCACCATCTTTGATTGAAGCACTACAATGCTCACATATATGAAAAAAAAACTAACTAACTGTTGAAGAAGGACAAACAAGAACTTTGGGTTGAGGACTGTAATGTGTGCTTTCTTTTTCTAGAGAGTGTCAAGCCTTATCCTGCGAGAGACAATACAAGGCCATATTGCCTCATTTCTGGCATTATGCAGGTGGGCAGTTTTGTTTCCTCGAAAGGGTGTGGGGAGAGTATAAGAGGCCTTTGATGACAAATTATTTGACTGGTGGGATCGCCAAATTCATGTGATCGAGGACTACCCCTACGCAAGGATTAGTTTCCTGAGGAATCCCGATATGCCTACGCCCCCCTGGAAAGGAGCATGGAGAGATAGGTATACACATTTTAAAGTTATTTTATTTTAATTTTAAATATTATCCTTTTTATGGTAATTTCAAAGTACTAATTCAATGATATGTCATATATAGATGTGGGACCAGTATGACCAGCTGACTTCGCCAGGACCAGGCATCATCCTTAAGTAGATGTCAGACTAGCAGCAGTAGGAGGATCGACAGTTGCGAGAGGACCACTAGCTAGAGAGGCTAAGAAAGTATTGCGACGAGTAGAGAGGAACCTAACAACTCTCACTCATGCAGTGTCGATGGCAGAGATAGAGGACCTTCCCCTAGCCATGCAGCCACATGTTGTAGGGGTACCCAGGACTTGGGCTCAGATGTTCCAGAGTCTTGCGAATGTCGTAGTTCATTATACTAAGGCCAACAGTCCTAGGCCATAGCTAGTATTAGACCACATATGTGTCGAGGGCACCTTTTGTACTATATTATGTAGTGAGGGTGTTATCCCAACGATCTATATCGGCTCTATTTGAGGCTTTATGACCCACTTTTGTACTTATGAAATTATTTTTCGGACACATTGTTATATATATACATCTTTTTTCCTTATGGATAAAATTTTTGTACAAATGTATTTACATGTGTGTGTATGTGTGTGATTTTATTTTTATTTGTGAGCAATATGCCAATCTAATACATGATTAGCCAATGTATCAATTAGTTGATTATATCTCCTAGGAACATGAATATAAGTAATATAATCAAAATATCATTCTAAGAGACGTACCCTAAGGAATCATCGATAAAGGGTGGGATCGTAGACATGGTACACTCCATTTAACTAAGACACGACCAGTTAATCATCTAGATAAACTCGGAGGTGAGAAATACCATGTGACAAGGAATCACGTAGTAATTCTATTGTGGCATTGTACTCGGAAACATTATCGGTTGCTTCACCCAGACAAATACCTTCAAAATACATCAAATGACCAAAGGTTGTAAACATCACCCAAGTTGTGGAAGCAATCCTATCAATGTGTCAACTAGCACCGTCTACGAATCCAATATAGACCTCAGATTCACTTGACATCTACCACAGTGAAAATAAACACAGTAAACTACACGCCCATAAAACAAAAAGACAAGAATGTATAAATAAATCTATACATTATATAAAATAAGTCACGCCTAGGTGACCGATATAAGTGTAATACTTCTTGAGGTAGAGCCCATTTCTAAGCTCCGATAAAATGTTACCCTCAAAATCAACCAGTTTATAGGCACATTTTTCTAAAACTTTCTTAACAATGAACGGTCTGAACCACATGGGTTTGAATTTTCCTTCCTCCAGGGGATCTTTATCTTGGTTATAGACTAGGACAAGATCACCTTCAAAGAAAATGCGAGGGCGTACGAACCGATCATACTGACACTTGACACGTTGTTTGTGAGCCTCGTTGGACAAGGTTTCATGTTTATGCTTCTCATCGAGCTGCTCGAGATATAACAGACGCTCTCAAAGTGGAGTAGTGTCGAGAAGTAGTTCAATTTCCAAATTAAGAGAAGGGATTTGGCACTCTATGGGAAATATTGTCTCCATCATGTAAACAAGTTGGAAAGAAGAAAATCTGGTAGCAGTCTTGACTGATGTTTGATAATCCCAAAGTGTCTAGTACAACATCAAATGACAATTTGACTTGGCTGAATTGATCATTCATTGAATAATGGTCTTGAGAGACTTATTAACAACCTCCACTTGACTATTCACCTGTGGGTAATAAGGTGACAAATTTTCTTCCTTAAACCCCAATTTTGATGTTAACTCAGACATCATCTTGTTCTGGAAGTGATTGCCATGGTCCGTGACAATCTCTTTTGGAATACTGAACCTAGCTACAATCTGGTTAAAAATGAAAAGTGAAGTCATTTATCCGTCATTGTTGAATGTTGGCATGGCCTCGACCCACTTAGTGAAGTATTCTACCTCCATGATGATATATTGATTCCCACTAGATGAAATGGGGTGGCATGTAGTAAAATCAATCCCCCACTTGGTGAAGGGACCAACAACAATAACTAGAAACATGGGAGCAGGGTGTTCCCACATCTTCCGAGATAATATTTGGCACATATGACACTTCTTAACCTCCTCTACACAATATTTGATCAACGAGGACCAAAAGTATCTGACATGAAGAATCTTCTGGGTTGTTTCCAACCCAGTCAGGTGACCACCACATGCTCCTCTGTGACAGTGATTTAACACAATTTCTTCCTCTTCGTGAGTGAGACAACGATGGATAATTCAATCCACTCCTTGATGATATAAAGTATCATCGATGATAAGATAGTTATGCGCTTGATGGCATATTTGGCGATTCTCATCGCGAGAAGAAGAAGATAGGCACTTCAAAGTCTGAAGATACACAAGTATATATCCATACCAAGGGTCTGAAGATGCAATAAGGAAAATATCCCCATTGATCAGTGACTCTTTGGGAAAATTGTTACCACTCTCGACCGAAAGTTCTAATATTAGTTCAGCAAAGACCAATGACTTTTTATACTTCATTGAAACAAAATCCAAGTCAAATTCTTGTAGGATGACTATCCATTGACTGATTTTCCCACCAATGACCCGTCGTTTTAACACATATTGAAAATGGTTCATGAAATAACAGCTTCCAAAGAAAGTTTTTCAACGTGTGTGTAGTTGAGTTCTGGTCCTACCAATCCTCGGCTAAGATAGTAGATAACATGCTCTTCGAGCATGTCATCCTCTTGGACCAAGACCATACCAATAGTAGACTATTGAACATACAAGTAAAACAAGAAATCATTTCCATAATCTAGAGGACTGAGCAGAGGGGAAGACGTCAGAGCATGCTTCAATGCTAAGAGCATTGAGCTGCTTCATCCCAATAAAATGGGACCCCTTTCTTCAAGAGTTGCATAAACCCTTTATTAATCTCGGCATCGCTGGCAACAAAACGTTGAAGAAATTTGGATTTCCCCTGTAGATTTTGAAGTTGTGGGATTGTGCACAGGGGAAGCAATTGAACTATAGCCTCAACCTTCATAGGATCGACCATGATCCCTTTAGTTGAAACAATAAAACCTAACAAGGGACCCATTGTCATGAAAACACTACACTTATTTGGATTAAGGTGAATCTGATAGTAGCGACACCTCTCAAAGATAAGTCGGAAATGGGCAGGATGATCAGATCTCTTACGATAACATGATGCCAGATCATCAAGATACACCTCGACTATATGTTTGAGGTCATGGAAGGAAAATGACATGGCCTGCTGAAAAGTGGCTCCGACTTTCTTAAGGCCAAAATGAATTTTCCAGTATGCGAATGTACCCCAAGGACATATAAACATCATTTTATGTTGGTCCTCGATCTTGATCTGAATCTAGTTGTACCTGGAAAAATCATCCATAAAATAAAAGACTTCACAACCTACACACTTATAGAAAATATAGTCAATGAATGGGGTTGGAAAATTATCTTTTGGGATAGCTTTGTTCATATCACGAAAGTCCATACACACACAGATCGTACCTTGCTTTTTTTTTAAAGGAATAAGGTTTGACACCCATTCTTTCAATTCCACTGGATAGATGAAAGTAGCCTTGATGAGAGTCTCTACCTCAACCTTGATTGTCGTCGCCTTGTGAGGATTGACAAGGCAAAGATTCTATCGAACAAGCTTAACATCGGGGTAAGTTGTGGTCTAGTGTTCAACAATATGTGGGTCAATGCCTAGCATATCCTCATAAGACCAAGAAAATACATTGAAAAACTCTCTTCAGGGGAACAATTTGCTCTGACGAAGACATTTTCCATGACGCAAGGGGTTCTAGAGATGTCGATAGGAATTTTTTCAGCTATACTTTCCATGTTTCCCTCGCCATATATTATGTGTGTGGCTAGAGGATTAATAGGACAAGGGGCATATCCATTCATGGTCGTCGTGAACTTTCTCGCCTCTATTCTGCTCAACTCAGGTAAAAAATAAGATATGTGGTGAATATCATCACAAGGTCTATCCGGCCCAATCATTGCCTCCAAAATCGCCTCATTAGAGGAAAAGAATAATTCTAATGGATCGTGAGTGGTGAGAGAGTCTTGAGCCCAAATAGGCTCAAGAATGGGATCTCGCTCCTATGAGGGAGCCAAATCGGGGTTGGTCGAGGATTTTTGGAAAATATTGTATGAAACCTCAACAACGGATAAGGGCATATCCATTCTAGGTTTCCCTACCCCTTCCATCGAAGTCAAGGGGAAGGTAAAATCCAAGGGTCATTAAATTAACTTGTTCTAAAATAGGCGACTTGAAAGATCGCAACCTTCGGTTGGTCGGGGACATTGGAAATAAACTTGAAATCATTAGCAAGAAGTGGATAATCAAAAGTCCCCATTAAAGATGGAATCAATCTGGCACCTACGTTGATGGTACCTAGTTGTGGGTTGTCAGTCATCAGGACCCTGGATGCCCCCGATGAAGGGTCGGGATGGGATAAGGATAACTGATCAACGATTATGATCCAACCTTCATGAGGAAAACATAAGATCCGAAAAATGGTGGATACAACCATTTTCATAGCATAGGTCCAACTCCTCCCTAACAAAAAATTGTAGTCAAGAGGCACATCGACTACTTCTACCTTGACGTACACAATTTTTCTCTCGAACTACACGAGGAGGGAGGGAATTATTCCATAGGGTCTAAAAGATCGACCATCAAACATGGTTAGAAACGTGGGCGAGGGAGGCAACTTAGGTTGGCCAATGGCCTTCCAACATGCCAACAACATCACCCAAGTTGAGGCACCCTCATCAACTACCGTACATAAAATATTATGTGTCAACGATTTCGTGGCATACAACACTACTATCTGAAAATTAACGTGGTGAGGAAGACGAGGTTTATAATCTGTAGGGTAAAAAAAAATCATTCTCGAGTTAGTAGTCTCGGTCACTCCCTAGGCAGACAACAATTCTTTCCTCTATGAGGGGAAACTCTGGGGGACTTCCAGTGTAGAATTTGCACAAGGGGTTTGTGCCAGATCCTCCACGACGGAGTAATTTTTAGTATCCTTTGCATTTGAGTTGTGATAATCCTTTTTAAACAAACTCTTAGGGATGTGATTCATAGTTTCTCCCATATTCTTCTCAATATTAAGAGGAGGTGATGGGTTGGAGACTTATTTTCCTTTCTCAGCAAATTGTGGCATTCTGTAATTATGAGCCCTGGTTTGCAGATAAGCATCGGATTTAATCATATAAACATTTGCATCTATGTTGTTAGTATTAGGCACAGGAGATCCCTGATTTACCCCAGGCATGTTCGTGGATGAGGAAGCTTGAGCCTTATTTTTCCCTTGTGGAAAAGGATTGGTTAACATGATAGGTTGTTGTTGTGCCAATAGCTTTTGGGCTTCCTCAATTCGATGGCATTGGTGATTCAAGTGGTCATCCATGCAAAGCTTACATGGAAACTTCACCTTCCTCTTTTTATTTTTTCCCTCAATATCATTATTCGCATCCTTCTTATCCCCCTTACCCTTCTTGTTTTTATATTTCCTCTTTCCCTCATATTTTTGGTTACCCTAGGGATTCATCGATTGCACAATGTGTACATTTGACGTTTGGGTTACAGGGGTGGCCAAACTAGGGGTTTGGTTGGCCACGGTCTGTTGAATTGATAATTGTTGTACCTGATCAATCAACTGATTTGTGGGCTTGATCTATGTTGAGCCTACTATGCCATCGACATGAGGCCTGGACTTTTGTTTGGTATTGTCAAATGTTGATCATGGTGCATCGGGAAAGATCTCGTACAACATACTATATTGAGAGTAAATCAACTCCAGTTGTTGGGCTCTCATGATAGCCTCTTCTTCAGAAAAAAAACCTGGATGTCGCGGCTTCTTTGGATACACAAGGAACCAAGGAATTTAGGAACCACTCGAGAAAAAATGTGGGAGGGACGTTAACTTTGATCAAGCTCTTTCATCGACACCATTCTTGGATGTGATCTGAGATATGGATGGCTTTTGTTTTCTCGAAGTTGGCCAACAAATCAGTGTTGGAATCACATATTATCGGTAACTGGAAATGGTTTAAGAAAACCATAGCCAGGTCATTAAAGTAAGCATACTTAGAGCTATCGATCTTGATATACCATTTTGCAGCACCCCCTATAAGAGTGGTTTGAAACAAATGAAATTGGATGGAATCATACTTTAACGAGTTGGATGAGCACCATAAATGAAATGTTGTAAGATGATCACCTGGATCCTCGCTAAGATTTCCTTCGAACTTAGGGATGTCCGAGGGAAACTTAGTCAGTATGGGGGGCCAACACAAATCATGACAGATCGGTTCATTCAGCATTATTGACAAGTCTGGAAAATGCAGAGTTTCCAAGAAAGGTAGTCTAGGTTGTGGTGCATTCAAATGAAAAAAGGAGCCTAGATATTGGCTAGCACCAGGTTGCTAGGAAAAGTTTGGTTCTTGGCCAGGGTTTTGGTAGAAACCATGGTGGCCCTAACTAGTAAAAGGATTTTGCACTTGATTATGCATCATCGATTGATTTCTGTAGTTGGATGACATGCCTTGTATAGGGATTTCTCCCTCCACATTATTCCAAGGACCTTAGTTGGGGATGCCCCCAGCCGACCCTCTTGGCATGCATACTGAACCCTGCCCGAGGTTCCACTGAGTGTGGGATGGGTTGCCCCTAATTGAAATCCCTTGTGAAGGAAATAAGCCATGCCAGGGATTTCCAATACCTTTTGAGGAGTAAACTCCCAGCGTCACTCCATGTGAAGGAAAGAATCCTTGCATAGGGTTTGGTTGACCAAAAATGGGGTTTCCCCCTACCGAGAAACAAGACGATGTGAAAGCATTATTTCCAAATGCACCAAACAAAGAAAAATTCATAGACCCTACCGAAGTCTTGTAGGATTGAGGTCCAATACTCCCCCCACTAAACAAATTAGCATTGGTGTTAAGCCCGATCAACTGTTGGAAAGCACCTCCAAGTGAAGGGGATGGAGGAGGGATATGACCCTCACCATAAGGGATAGTGTTAAATAGGGCAGTAATGCCCGCGAAAAGTCCCTGTAAGGGAGCATTAGAGGTCCCTTCCCCCAGACCAACAATATGTAGAGTAGAGTATGTTAGGATCGAACGACATTCAAAACCCAACATCCCATACAAAAAGGGAGCGCCTGTTACGTTATGGATAAATGGAACAGTGGTTTGAGTCATTAAAGGGATTGTGCCACCGCCTGAATTAGTGGGTGTCTAGACACTCGTAGTCCCGATAGGTGGAGGTGGGGGAGGAGGCACGACAACCCCTCCCATGGCAGCCGATATGGGATTATGATGACTCCCAAAAGAGGTAGCACTAGTTTCTTCCATCGTTGTTCATCTAACAAACTGACGTTTAGGTGAATTCKCCTTAGGAGGGACTATCTGAATGAGAAGCAGAGATGATAAGTTAGTGATCGGAGGGTTTGTAGATCTAAAGCCTTCATATTTGAGGTCAGAAACGGTGGAATCCTTCGGTTCAATAAAGTCTTATCTAGGCGTTGGCTMGGGTACAGTTTCATGTGGCCGAGTCACTTCAAATCAACCCTCTTGATCTAGCCTACACCTCAGTGGTGGCRGAGGTGGATCCAAAGTAACCAGCGGCAAGCCCTAAAGCCTATGMAAACGATGGATATGTTGATATTMCTCCTTGTGAAATGATCAACTGACACTCTAATCTTGAGCTAGTGTGAAACACAGAGAACACACTAAAATTTCCTAACGRMAAATCAAGCAAACAATTGATTGGAAGGAATAACAGTTATGCCAATCGACACTAGAGAAAAWTTTTAATTCAATTGTAACTCAAACACGAAAAAACCCTCCGGGTATACTCCAAAAAGTGTGATCCGACGTCTTCCTTAGGTATCGTGGTATACCCCCACAGTCACTCGTGTAAGTCCCTAAAAAAATAGGAAACTAGGTTTCTAGCTTGCAGTCACTCACCATGCGGGTACAGTCGACCATCGAGCTAATCATAATGAGAAGGATAACAAAGTATGAATCTTTCAAGGGTACTAAAGGAAAATGGTTTTCATGACAACTAAGGATCTCAAATAGATTTGAGGTCCACAAGGGTCTGTATTCAAATGTGATTGATATTGATGTAAATCCCAAGAACGACCCTCAATATATGATCCCCACTACGCTCGGTCCGGCTTTGGAGGAGTTATCTCCTCTACCTTTCCTCACACTTTCTCCTGTTTATCCCTTGTGTTAGAGGGGGGTCTTAGTTGAATCTTATGAAACTGGAGTCTGACACTCCCTATCATACACTCTTATGTTTTTATAAGAGGCCTTGAATAGTTTCCTCTCCACACCTATTTCAAGTCCCTAAAGCCTAGACTACTTGGTGAACCCTACAAACAAAAGTTTAGTTAATTTTAAGGGTTAATCGTTGATTGTAAGTGGCTTGATTTACTCAAAAGGGTATGGATGTGCAACTTATGGTGTTTTCAAGAGATGAAAGAGAAGAAATAAAAGTATTAGAACATTTTTGAAAAAGAAAACTAGGTTCTACAATTGAAAAATGGATTTTAATCTTTGTAAATGCAAACTTTTCGAAGTATAGTCCAAGATCCCAAAAATGCAAAAAATTCCTAGAATGCACTTTTCATTTTACAATGCAAATGAAAAATACTAAACTTTCAAGGAAATAGAAAAGAAGGAACTTTGGAAATGGAACTATTTTCTTTTGCAATAAATAGCCCATGCTACAACTACCAAAAATGCATAACTAAATGCAACAATTTTTTATTTTATTTTTTGAATTCTTAGAAAAGAAAATCACAAGTAAATGATATTTTTTTTCATTTTTTTAAGCGCAAACAAGGTAAAGAGAAAATAAACCCAATACTAACACAGACCCTAAACCATTTCTTGAACAGAGGGATTCATTGGAATCCACATGAGGATCTAATGCTTATAATTTCACCCTAAACCTTCAAAGAAAACAAAAGAAAATAAAGAAACATAAAAGGTTCTTTACAAAGTGCAAGATAAACTGAATCTTTAAACCAACCAAACACAATTAGCAGAGACCCTGAAGAGTTCAAGAATGTATGAGAAGCACAGAGATTCTTGCTAGGAAAGAAAAAGTCTTTTTAAAAATCCTTGAAAAACACAGAGACGTTTGTTGTGCACGAGCAACATGTGTATGTACGTGGCTTGTATACTATGTAGACCATGTATGTACACATTCTATACAGAGGACAGAGACCATACACCTCTGCAAACATTCAAAAAATAAAAAGGTTTGGACAGTCAACTAGGCAGGGAAGGATACTAGGCACCTAGAAGGTGACCAGAGACCCTAACTGACTCAGTAAACTTGAAAAACTAAAAAATAAAGTGAAAAAATCAAATCAAACCAAAATCTCCCACTAAGACCCTAGAGAGACTCCCTAGTAGAGTCACCAATTCTGCTATGGGGAAAATCCCCCTAAAGTGGGTCTAAGGAATAGTCAGAGTGATAACTCCCTTAAAATATTGATCTACCTTTAATATACCCAAAAACCATTTATACTAACTGATGAGAGAAAGAGGAAAGACAGGGATAATGAGTGCACCTTCAATACTTGTGGTTGGTGTAGACCACTTTCTCTTGTTTCCGCCTCCTAGATCACATATCTCCTCCCAAATATGACCTGCAAGGGGTTAGGAATGCAATGCAACAACAGATACAATCTCTAATAACCATTTTAAAAGTCTAAACATAGCTATAAATTATCAAATTAAAAAGAACATGTAAACATAGGGTTTTGGGACAAAGATAATCTCTTTTATTCAAATTCAAGATAAAAAAAGGTTACAACCTCTGATGGTGACCACTCTATGAACCAAGTTCAGGCTCCTATGTCATGGCTCCAAGTGCATCAATCCCACATTAGCTTCTCACAACCAACATACCATCAAGGGAAGGAGGAAGGGTTGCATAGAGGGAAAGTCTGGAGGGGAAAGTTGAGGCTAAAACTGAGAAAGAGATGCAAATCTTGGGAAAAGAAAGAAAAGGTATTTTGGTAGAGTTTTATTATTATCTTGTTCATGTCCATAAATGACTCCCCAAGACCTCTTTTTATATGAGAAAAATATGGTTATTTGGTTTGGGGATGGGATACAAGGGGTAAAATGGTTAGGAAACCCTCCATAGCCCATAAACTCCGTTGAATTCTGTGCAATTTTATATTTCTTGCAACCTTTGGAGGTAAACACGAGATAACTAGCATGTAGCATGCGTGTGTACATGGACTAACTATCATGCAGCATGTGTGTGTACATAGGCTATTATTATAGAAAGGCATGTACACTATCCAAAAAAGGGTTTTTTAGAAGGAAGCCTCGGCGGTAGTTTTGGAAAAGTATGCAAGTGGATGGGCCAATGTCTTGTATGCACGGATATGGAATTTTTGGACTATAACAACTATGAACCCAATAGTATGAGAATATAGTAGGATTATCAGATTGGGAAAAACTCAAAAGTAAAAGCCTGATTACAAGGTTAGAGTTAGATAAGCTTGAGTTTGACTTGGTTCGGGATCAGATGTGGAAATACGAGGTATACCTGATAGCTCACAGCTGGTTCAGATGTGATCGGATGAAAATTGACAATTGATCAAGTTAAGCTAATGATTTGGGTTGTTTATTTGAGAAAGGGACCAATCTAAATGAATATTATGAGCGTTAAGGTTGCATCCAATAAATGGGAACCCAAGGATTTCAAGCCTCGGGTTTCAAAAATTTCTAATCAGCATGATGAACCAACTTTCTGATAGGAACAATTTGATAGAAAACATTCCTATAAGCTTCCGGTATCTGTATTCCCCGTTATACATGACACGGTGGAATGACACATCATGCCCCACGTTGAAACAAAATATAGGAAAGCATCACATGATGGATGAATGGATGCATTGTTAGGTGGACACGTCAGGTTGAGTCAAGATCGCGTGAATATGGGTGTGAAAAGTGACAAGCATATTGGGTAAAATGTGATGACACTCCAAATGACACATTAATGGCACGTAGAATGACTGATCTAGGTGGATATTGGTGGCCACCCACCTATTCCAACTAGCTCTTCTTGTCCATTTTTGGTTCAACACGTTCTTCTGTACTTCCTTATAATGGTGGTTTCTACACTTCTAGGGCTATCTGAAGCCCTACACATCTTCCAAGTGGATATTGGTTTCATGTCTGCACATCTTATTGTACTTCCAAGGTCGTTTTGGATCCCTAAACAGTATTTTTTGGGCTCTCCATGGTCAAACTATAGACGAAGTCAGAGTTTGATGATGTAATGTGTAGTTCTCTGAAAGACATTTCCAACGGGATATCACATGCCTAAAACGGAGGTCGTGTGCAAACGTTACGACCCCGCAAAGTTAAGGTACCAACTTACCCATAGGGGCCCACATGACTTTTGGCGTTTCACCTCCTAGGGTTAGGTTTTTGGATGTCTAGGTTTTTTGCATTCATGAGTAATATAAAAATATCCACTAGAGCCTCATTGTAATTATTCTGCACAGACAAATGCGCATAGTAGCCAAATCTCTTCTAAGAGATAGCTACCATCATTTGAGCAAGTGTTTTAGTTCTATAGTTTTACAGTTTCAACCTATTTCATTTATTCAATAGAATATATTGTTCATTGGATATCTGTGTTATTCTTCATATCTCGGTGTTTATTGTGTTCAGTCTATTAATCAGTTTGTTCCACTCCTAAATACAGACTAGTGGTATCAAAGAGGTCTGCTCTTCATTTATTTTTCTTCATGCATGTCCTCGACAAGATCTGGGTACAAGAAGTTGGGACTCGAACCAACCGATCCATTGCAAGATCAATCACGTCGAACCTGACAAAAACCCATGGGGGACTAAAAGAAATATGATGGAGCAGGGGATCCTATTAAAATGTTTCTCGAGGAATCCCTCGCACGACAAAGGAATGAAATGATGGACAACTTTGTGTAGATCCTTTAACGACTTCCCACGGGAGAAGCATCTTCATCAAGCGACCATGCAACCCCCTTCAAGGTATAGATAAATTTTGATATTCCATTATTTGAAGGACTGATAGATGTAGATGTTCTAGATAAATGGTTGAATTTGCTCAAAGGGTATTTTTCGGTCCACAATTTTTTCAATAGGGAAAATATTACTTTTGCACTCCTCAAGGTCATCCCCCATGTTAAGGACTGGTAGGATAATTACTCTAAGCAAAGGGTCGTAGAGGAATCTACAATATTTATGGTGGCCCCTACATGGAATTCCTTTCAGGACGCCATTAAAGAACAGTACTACCCTGTTGGAAGCTACGAGGACCAGTACACTAGATGGACCACCCTAGGTCAAGAAAGGGACCAGACAGTACCAGATTTCACCAATATTTTCCATACCCTACACACCAAATTGGGTATCAAATACTTTGAGCTTCATGTGGTGCTCAAATACCATGGTTGTTTGCATAGATACATTGAAACAAAAATGGAGTTTTTGGACATCGCCTCATTGGGCACGGCTTATAGATACACTGTCAAGATCAATAAGAAATTTAAGCAGAAGAGGTAAGAGTTTGGATCTGCAAAATCCTCACAACCAAAGAAAGGAAAAGGTGGCCCCAACCCACACAACAAGGCACCGAGCCAATATGGTCACTCTTAGGACAACCAGTCCAAGCCGCAACACGAGAAGGGAAATGAGAAGATGAAGAAAGACATGAGAAAATGGTGTGAGTACCATAAAATCCCTTGGCACAACACTAAAGAATGTCGCTCCAAGCAGTCACTCATGGCCAAGTTGAAGGCTTCTGATTCAGAGGCCGATTATGATTCTGAATCAAATCTCAAAAGAGGGAAGCAAATTATTGATGTTGAAACTAGTGCCACTGTTTCTACCACCAAAGTTCATCCAAGTGAACCAAAAGAACTAGAGGAAGGGAAACACCTCTTTCACTCACAGATGTGGATAAAGGGGCTCTGTTTCATTTCATTGTCTATAGCGACAATCATAAGAATTTGATTTCAGAAGAGGTCGTAAAGAGGCTAGACCTACCAATGACACCACACCTGCAACCCTACACCATCAGCTGGCTTCGCCAAGGAGGAGATCTTCGTGTCAGCCAATAGTTTCATCTACCCTACAACATCAAGCCTTTCAAAGATGATGTATTGTGTGATATTTCTCCCCTTGAAGTTTGTGATGTTCTTTTAGTACAATCATATTTGCGGAAGCGTCATGTTGTGTATGAGTCTAGACCCCACGGTGTTATTATTACTTTGGGTAGACAATTGTATAGGATATCAGATGTAGCACCTACCATTATTTATTTAATCTCTACTAAGCAATGAAGTAAGGTCATTTCATAGACCAGGAAGTTCATCTTCTTTGTGATCCATGCTCACAGTAGGAAGAAGGTCACCTCCACATCTGTGGCCTTTACATAGACCCTCTCTTTGCAGTAGAAGCAAGTGGATGGGATCATGGAAGAATACAGAGACATCTTCTCCTCACCCATCAGGCGTCAGATCCAAGAGATTCTTAAAAAGGGGCACATCATACCTAGCTCCTCCCCTTGTAGAAGCCCGATTGTACTGGTGCAGAAGAAGGAAGGGACTTGGCGACTATGCATTGATTACAAAGCCTTAAACAAAATCATAGTCAGGAACCAATACCCAATTCCCAGGATTGATGACCTTCTTGACCAACTCAAGGGGGAAAATTTCTTCAGCAATATTGACCTAAAGTCTAGATACTACTAAGTTCCCATCGAACCAACTAATGTATGGAAGACAATCTTCAAATCTAAATAAGGTCTCTTCGAATGGTTGGTCATGCCCTTTGGCTTAACAAATGCACTAGCCACTTTCATGAGGTTGATGGATGATGTATTGAGACCCTTCACCAACTCCTTTGTGGTGGTATATTTATATGACATCATCATCTTCAGCAGAACTTGGGAGGAGAACATGTGTCATATTCAACAGGTTTTGAGCACTCTGCGGCAGCACAAGCTATATGCCAACTTGGAAAAATTCTCTTTTGGCATGAACATGGTCCAATACTTGGGCTACATTTTTTATGAGCATGGGGTACATGTTGATCCAGCTAAGATCCAAGTCATCCATGACTATCCAGCCCCGACCACACTAACTAAGCTTCAAAGGTTCTTGGGACTCCCTAACTTCTACCAACGGTTCATGTTGGGATTCTCCCATATTGCATGGGCCCTCAACCAAGTGACCAAGGATGGTGGCAGGGAAACATTTGTGTGGGGGAAGGAACAAAGATGAGCATTCAATGATCTGAAGCATCACTTGTGCTAAGCTCCAGTACTCTCCTTTCCCGATCTACAACAATCGTTTGAGATTGAGATCGATGCATATGACTATGTTGTAGGCGCATTTCTCACTCAACACGGTCATCTGGTGGCATACCATAGTGAGACACTCTCAGATATTGTCCATAAATACCCCACCTATGAAAAGGAAATGAATTCCATTATACATGCATGTCATCAATGGAAACATTACATTCTGGGAAAGGAGACGATCATCCACATTGATCACAAGCCTTTCTAGTTCATAAAGAGACAAGGGAAATTGCAAAACGACCGCCATCAGAAGTGGTCCACCTACCTACAGTAATTCCATATCAACATCAAGTATAATATAGGGATCTCAAATCATGTCTATGAATTCCTCAGTCGACCTCCTTTGGCTGCACTCACCACTATGATCCATTCCTGTGGACATGAGGCATCTGAGTGACCCCAACTTTATTAGCAAGACCTAGACTTCGACACCACCTATCAGCTCTTGGGTTCATGCGCGACTAAAATCGGTTTTCACATTCAGGATAGACTATTATGCCATCTAGGAAATCTATGTGTTCCTACAAGCAAGTGTGCAAAGTTGATATGGGAAGACCACTACAGTCGGGTGGCAGGACATTTTTCGTGTGGAGAAAACTTTGGTCATTCTTAAGAAAAACATTTATTGGCCAAAACTTCGATAGGACGTCAACAAGTATATCAGATATTGCACTGTATGTGCCATTTCCAATCCAACCATCAAGAACCAAGACTTATACACCCTTCTTCCTACTCCCGAGAATCCTTGGGAATCCATCTTAATGGATTACATGTCTCGCCTTCCATCTACCAAGAAAGGAAATGACTGTGTATTTGTGGTCATTGTTCGGTTTTCGAAGATTCCCCTCCTCACAGCCTGCAAGAAGAATATTATAGTGGAAAATACTGCCAATCTCTTCTTCAAACGAGTGTGGGTCCATTTTGGGATACCACAGACCATCATATATGACCGGGATAGTAGGTTCCTCAGCACACTTTGGTCGAGTCTCTAGTCATTGTTAGACACCAAGCTCACTAAATCCACTGCTTTCCACCCCCAAACAGATAGCCAAACAGAGTTCGTCAATCGGATGATTGTGGACATCATGCGCATGTACAAATCTAATCATCTGTGTACATGGGATGAGAGTAACCCCTATGTTTAGCACAATTACAATAGGGCTCTTCGTAGCTCCACCAGCCATAGCCCATTTCAGGTGGGGTTGGGATTCCAACCCTTGGGTCCCATTGATATTCCACTACCTCTTGCCACCATACAGACAGACTCTTCCGATGTCTAGTATGAGACTAACAAAGCCACTAGATTCATTGAGTGGATTCAACACATCCACCAACATGTCCATGAGATTTTGTAGAAATCCAATCCTAAGTACAAGAAGCGCCTGTTAATGTTGAGTAAATTGTTGGGTTGAAGAAACAATCTACAAAGGTAACCTACAAACCAACTTAAAGACTGGAAACTAGCCTTTCCAATCTAGATAGGGCTCTCTCTGAGACTTGATCTCTAATAGAGAGGTTGCTCTAAACTGATGGCTAGATTTAGAATTTTGAGATAGTTTTTCAAGATTTGCTGGAAAAAAGGTATATCATTTCTAGGGCTATGGAGTCAACCCCTGAAAACAAAAGAAAACAATGTTTGGTAGGTAGAAATCCTTAGAGGAACAAAGGCTAAACAAGGTGATGAACTTCAGTGTCGAGTTTGATTATGACCAGAAATAGAAACACATAACAGAATCAGAGCATCACAAAGGATGAATAATGACCTTAGTTAAGAAGATAAACATAATTTAAATCAATCAAGTCTAGATCACCATTAGATGAATTATGGACTTTTAATTTACCAATTTAAAGAGAATAAAAGTGAAAATGACAATAAGTACAAAAGGAATACATATAAAGAAGAATGCAATCTTCATATCACCACCATTAGAATCTTTTTCATGAGTTCATAACTTCTGCATTTGTATTTCTATTTGATTCAGAAAATTACATTGAGGATCAAAATGTCTATACTTCTGCCCCTTTTTTTACATCAAAATAGTCAACATATATAGAAAACTAAAGCTACACGTAGTTGTTAGGAGTCGAACTACTACCTCCTAGAGTTATGGATCTGGTTGCTTTCAAAGAGAACAACAACCTCTACAAAATTTACAAAAAATAGAAAAATCAATTTTCCAATCATAACATAATTGAAATATCATTTACAATCATAAATCCTTGAGCGAATTTCAACCATATGATTGTGATGAGTCATCATGTGCACTGTTGGACAACCATGTCACCCTTGTGCAATGAATTTTGGTTACTACTACGCAAGTGTTGGCTACAGTATTTGCGCAACAACTTTGCATAGCGGATCTTCATGTTGAGCTTTCTCACACGAATCCAGTTGGCAACAAAGGCTAGGATCATTCATTTTGTCCTTAGCTTCTTTCTCCAATTTCACTTGTATTTGTAAGGTCTTGTTTTCCTTTCTCAATGATAAGTTTTGTTTCTTCAAATTTCTCACCTACCTCAACAAAGTTGTATTCCTCCTCAAATTTCTTGCCTGCCTCAACAAAGTTGCATTCCTCTTCAAATTTCTCCTCCTGTTGGTGAGGTAGGAAGACTATGACCTGCTTTACTCTGTGGTGTTTTTGCTTCAAGATTCCTTTATGTTAGCTTCCTCTTCAATTTTATGTTCTCCTAATAGATTTGGGCTAGAATATGTTGAGATTTATTGAGTTGTTGTTGCACCTCTTTGATATATGCTTCTTTCTCACCTGGTTCCACTTATTTTTCATCAATATCCTGGGCTGCAAATTCAACAAACTCTATTTGAATTGTGGGTATGGGAAAACTCCTAGCAGAGGACCTGGTGCACGGTTTACTGGGAGATTGTATCTCCTTAGTTTCATCAGTGAATCTTAGCTTGCTTCTTTTATTCAAGGTTGGTTGACTGAGTGATGAATTCTCAATCTCTTTTCCTTTTCCCCTTTCAACAACACCTCCTCCTTTTACCCCTGAACTATGAGATGTTTATTTCTCAGCATACAAGGGATTATCTCCTTTAGGATATAGGGAAATGTTTGTTGAATTCAATAAGGAAACCCAGTCCCTGTTTAACTTTCCAAGATCTTCAACCGCCAACAACTTCACCAAGGAAAAATGAAATAGGTTACTCTCTGGCTGGTCAACTTTGGCTTGGACACTGTCTGTCATTTTTCCTAGGATTCTACATAGGAATAAAGGTAATTTTAAGGGGATTTTCCCTGTGAAATTAATCAGGAGCCTAATGTGGTATTTATGCACCTTATCAAACCTACCCTCACAAGTAAAGTATTTCCAAATTACCCTCAAAAGGTTCTCAAAAGGTTCCAAAACATATTCGCTGGGAATGGTGGCACCAATCTTCCGATTTATGTATTCAGGCTTGAGAAAATCAATATAAAATGAAGTATCTAATGGCATACCTTTAAACCATTTCTCTCCCTGCATAGGAGTCTTTGTAGCAGCTGATATGGTTTCCTCTGACACTTGAAAAGTGATCCCTGCAATAGTTGAGCTGACACCATTAAAGTTAAGAGAAAAAATCTTGGTTAGCTACGCATTATACCCTTGAACCTTTTCACAGAATCTCATGCATTCGGTTTGTTCAAAGGACACCCTAATCATTGGGTCTATGTTTACCAAATTTAAATTATGTGGCTCAAACCTCACAACTTTCCCTCTTCTTACATTCTTTCTTTTTCGTTGAGGAGTTGTCATGATGTTGATATATGTCAACCTTGTGTAAATAGCAAGTGCGCAGCAATAGATTGTACTAACCTTTGCGCAACAAAAAATGGAACAATAACCTCTGCCAACAAACGAGATAAATAACCTTTGCGTAGCGAATGAGAATAGTGACTTTTGCACGGTGCGCAAAAACAGGTAGCAACAGAAAACTCTGCACAACAAATGAAATAGCGGCAGGAAACTCGACGCAGTGGAAAACTTGGCGCAACACTGAATAGTAGTAGAAAACTCGACGCATCAACAAACAACAATGGAAAACTCGGCGCAGCAAAAAACAACAGAAAACTCGATGCAACAATAAAGATGGAAAGAATTTAGCTCAAATGAAATAAAGTTGGTTATGTGAAAAAAAAACTCGTTCTAGAGGCTAATTTGTAATGGGCTCCAAGAAAGGCTCTTGAACAATGATTGAAACAAGTGGAGAATGCACAACAAAAAACAGAGTGAAATATTTACATAGAGAAAATAAAAAAATCGAGTTTGCATAGCGACTGGTAGCATACAACATTTGTGTAACAAAGAGCTTTGGAGTTTGTTGAAGAGGCTATGGATGACGCACAGGTCTTGAAGTCAATGGAGAAAAAAAAAAGGTGGCCAATATTTATGCTCGAATGGATATGGAATGAAATGATGAAAAGAGAAGGAATATCCATAGCGACAAGACGTTTTAAGGCAAGTTAAATATTTGCGCAGCGAACTTGCATAGAGGATACACCTTTGAAGTTTGCAATGATACAAATGATATGGAGTGCCATGATTGTTCCCTTTCTAATCTCATGATTAGGTGATGATGAACCATAATATATTTTGACATGACATTCACCCTAACCATTTGATTTGACCTTAGTACATAATTTCCCACTTTTTAACATGAATCTAGACTTAGGAAAGTAGACCATTACAACTTAAACATGATGAACTTTACACTCTTGAATCTTTTCCTTTATGGTGGTGTTTTATGAAAAAGACAATACACCCTTTAAACCAACTTATGGATAAGCCCATTATTGACATTTCAATCCATTCTTTGTTTGATCACTAACCTCATAAACCTTGACACACTAATTATAACACATCTAGGAATATCTTGAATTTCCCAAGATCATGGCATGACTTTGAAAACTTTTGGACAAACCTCTAACTCTATCTATAAAAATCGTGGTGCTAACAACTGGCTCCAATGGGGATGTTGTCCTCCCAGTGAGGTAACAAAGAATAGTAGACCAAGTTCCTACCCATTGGGCTTTATTTGACTCAAAGACTCTAAACTGACAAACAAACTTATTTACAAGACTTTCTTGACACAACTTTGACTAAACTTAGCATAAAATTAGGGCCTTCACTTTGGGCTTCAATTTTCATTTGATTATTGATTTGAAATACTTCATCTGAAAATACAAATGGTTATTTACAATGAAATGAAGAGACTGAAAAAAAATTAAGCAAGATAGTGTTTGAGAAACATGTCATTCACAGGTCCTCCACCAATGAGATCTCCATTGATCTCCTGCAGCAAAGAGGCATTGTTCCCATGGTATGCAACAATCTAGAATGGTCCCATCCAAATATGGTCAAACTTCTCATGTTCCCCTTTGTCTTCATTCATTGTGTCCCACTTCAGTACCAAATCATTCACATTGAAATCATCTTCCTTAGTATGTCTGTCAAAGGATATTCTCATTTTATCTTGGTGCAGTTGTGAGTTGTTGAAGACTTGTTCTCTCATCTGTTCCACATGGATTAATTGGTTTATCCTCCTCAGAGCATCATTTGGTTCAGCGTCCTGTTCTTGTAGAAGTCTCATTACTAGAAGCCCTAATGAGGTAGGAAAAACTGCCTCAGTACCATATACAATCTGAGAAGGTGATGTAGAAATAGACCTTTTGGTGGTGATCCTATCAGCCCATAATGAATAGATAATATTTTTGTGCCAAGCTTTCTTATTTTCCTGGAGAAGCTTCTTAATAATTATGGTCAAGCTTTTGTTGGATGACTCAGCCAACCCATTACCATGTGGGTAATAATATGTGGAATGGCCAAGAGTTATATTATAGTCACTGCAAAATTTCTCTATTCTCTTGGACTTGAATGTTGTTGCATTGTCAGTAATGATCTTGATTGGACAACTAAATCTAGACAAAATATTTCTTTCTAAAAATTGAATGATAACAGTATCAATAGCTTGCCTTGTGGGGACTACTTCAATCCATTTGGTGAAGTATTTTGTGGCTATCAGTATCCACCTATGTTGAATTGAGGATGGCAGATGAATATCTCCAATAAAATCAAGGCCTCGTTGCATGAATGGTTCTTCAACGGAGATAGGCTTTAAAGGTAAAGGTTGCAACTTTCGTTTTCCATAAAAAATTTGACATTCATGGCAGCTTGAAACTTCCTTGTACACATCGGAAAAAATACTAGGCTAATAGATCCCTTCCCTTAGTATTTTGTGTGCAGTGGTATTCCAATAATGGTGCCCCCCACAATCACCTTTTTGAAACTCTTTGATATATTTTTTCACTTCTTCCTCCAACAAACAATTTAGCAATATTCCGCTTGGATCTTTCCAATATAGAGAATGGTCTAGAATGAAAAACTTTGTTTCTTTCAACTTCAAAAATCTGGCTTTGGTTTTTCTTAAATCAGGAGGAGCTTGTATATTTCTTAGTACATAAATAATATCATCATACTAAGGAGAATCAAGGAATTTTTGGGATACCTATGGGACTATTTCTTCTTCTGAATTTGTTGAAAAGTCAGCAATGAAATTGATTCCCAAGACATCACAATTGGACTACGCCATCAACTTTTCAAGACCCTAACCTTTAATCATATTTGTAGGTTTTATCTTGAGGTCATAATCCAACATCACAACTATCGATTTTCCCCTTCTCCCTTCAAGATCAGGCTGAGTCAAAATGTCTTTTACAGAATTTCTAGGCACATAAGCAATGACATGGGAATGCAAGATATAAGTTCTAAATTCATGTAGGGCCTTCACCAAGGAATATGCCTATTTTTCCATGATGTCATACCTTAGTGTGGAGTCTCCCAAAGTCCTTCTATAATAGATTATGGGCCTTTCAAAGTTTTGTTCATATTTTTGCAACAAAACACCAGCAATGGTTGTTCTGAAGAAAAATAAAACAAGATAAAATATTTTGCAAAATTCGGGTTGGCCAACATTGGAGCTTTGGTTAGTGCCACTTTAATATCTTCAAAATACTTCCTATATTTAGGAGTCCATTTTATTTCATTTCCTTTTCTGAGCATATTTTTTATATACTTTATGATTTCAGCCAAGTTAGGAATAAAACTTCTCAAAAAAATTACTTTTCCTAGGAAAGATTGTACCTCCTTCTTTCGCCTGGGTGTGCCAATCTTCAGAAATGATTCCACTTTGTTGGGGTCTATATTTATACCTTCCTTTTAAATGATGTGCCCAAGTAATTTTCCTTCTTGCATTCCAAAATTTGACTTTTCTGGATTCAATGAGATGCCAAACTTCCTACATTTCTGAAAATCCCTTCTTAGATGTTTGAAATGTTGATCATCAAAATCTGAAAATACAATGATATCATCTAAGTAAATAAATGTAAACTTATATTTCTCATCATAAAAGGCTATGTTCATGGACCTTTGGAAGGTTTCCCCTGCATTCATAATCCCAAAAGGAATGTTTTCATACATGAAGGTTCCCCAAGGTGTTGTAAAAGTTGTCTTCTCTTGGTCATCATGATGCACCATGATTTGGTTGTATCCAGAGAAACCATCAAGAATTGATATCTTATGAGATCCAACCACCTTCTACAGGATGTAATCCATCTTAGGAAGTGGATAATTATCTTTGAGAGACACCATGTTTAGATTCTGAAAATCTACACACAACCTGATCTCACCACTTTTCTTCCTGACAGGCACTAGGTTAGCCACCCACTTGGAAAATATTAAGGATGGTGTAATTTTTACATCAAACATCTTCCTTACCTCCTTTCCAATCAATGACAATAGCATAGGGTTTATTATTCTCAACTTTTTCTTGAAAGGTTTATGATCATCCTTGATTGGAATTACATGTTGAATTACATTAGTATCATAGACCTTTAAATATTCATAACCCCGTGCAGAGACATCGGGGAAATCCTTTATTAGGCTGATATACCTCTATTTAATTTATGGAATGAGTGTTGTAGACAGTTTGATGATCTTGGGATCCTTCTGAGTTCCAATTTTTCAATCTTCTATGTCCTCATCATTTGCAGTGATTTTAGGCTTTTTGGCTACATCATTGTTATCAAAAAGCTTTTCCAATGGGACCAAGCCTTTGGGAATAATGTTATTTTTTAGTTGCACTATATCTCTTCTAGCAATCGTATTTTGAAAACAGTCATCATTGGTGAACACAATTGCATCTTCATTTTCTTCACAATAGCACTCATCATCAATATTTGAATTAGCAAATTCATCACTCATCTGAAAGAATTTTTCAACATGTTTTTCATCTGCAAATATTTTCCAATATTTAATGTTGTCAGGTACTACTGGCCTATGCTTGACTTCAATTTTATACTTTTTGTTAGGAAAAATTGGAATTTTGAAAACATAGGCTGAAGTAGCTAAAGCATCTGCAATTAAATTCCCCCCCCTAGGAATCACTAATAAATTGTATTCTGGAAACTCTTCAAGAAGATCAAGTACTATAATCCTATATGCCCTCAATCTAGGATGTTTGGACTGATGTATACCATTTACATGATTTATGATGAGCTCAGAATCTCCATGTACAACTATAATTCTAGCACCCAATTCTTTTAAAGTCTTCAATCCCAAAATCAGTGCCTCATATTCAGCCATGTTATTGGTGCAATCAAAAGCAAGTTTGTAAGAAAAAAAAATTGTACCTACCTTGGGAGGGTTAATCCACACACCATCTCCTACTCCTTCTCTACTAGCAGGTCCATCAAATCTCATGTTCCACATCTCATCCTTTTCATTGTTTTGTTGATTTGTAATTTCCTCTGTTTGATGATCGTATTTGTCTTTGATGGTCAAAACAGTCGTTGGCTCCTCCTCTTGAAAAATCAAGTCATTATATAAAATAGAGGAACCAATCGCAGTATCTACAGAGTAAATGGGATGGTTATTCGGTTGGGTTTTTCTACTCACCATGTACTTGAGCAACACTTCTATGTACAACCTCCTTTCTTGGAAAAAAAACAAGGATAGTGGCATATGACATATCCATTTGCAAAGTCTTTTGGCACAGGGGCAGACCTAGGGTTCAATTCTTCAAAAACGCACCAACAAAACCCTAACTATCGGCCCTTTCGGCAACACCTGCAAAGCAGGAGAATTCTCACCCAAGGTAGAGGCAGGGGGGGTTACAGGACTTAGGTGTCTATAACCGAGCTCAGACACAGATCTGTGATTATAACACTTCTGCAGACTACTTAGGAACAACATGCATCAACCCATTAGTTGTATTCACATCGCATAGCAAACCCTGAGTACAAATCGGTGCAGTAACAATGACAACATACAAATCGCACTTAGCATCATAATTTATATCTAGCACATTCAATATAAATAAAGCACTAAGCATTCATAGATCTATCTAACATACACAATAACAAAAKAACTAAGCAGATAAATGGAAACATAATATAGCACAAAGTAAACCATCAACACAAGATATACATGGTTCACCCCAGTGTGGGGCTACATCCACCAACTTCTTCTTCTTCTTTATTAGTCTTCAAGCTCTTACATTCATCTTCTCMTRTGCACTAAGCCACAGAGCCCAACTTCATGGAGGAAAGGAGATCTGTGSACTGAGCACTTGATCCTCCTTCCCAAAATTAGGTCAAAGCATAGAGMCAACTCTTCTAACAATAAAAGAGCCTTACATACATATTATGTTGCACAAAGCACTCAAAACTACTTGCACTTAGCCTTTCAAGATATTGACTTTTTTCTACATTACATTCTTACTTATTTATACTTTTACACTTTCTTACAAAAAGGCCTAATCATGGGAAACCCCATGGGACGACATCCCATAACCCATTAAAAAAAAACTAATGAACCCCTTGATGGGTCCACATAGCCTGAAAAACAAGTGAGATCTCTGATCTCAGCTCCGCCTGGGCACTCCATCTTCGACCAACCTATCGAAGCCCAAAAATTGGTCCTAATCCAACCAAGGTTTCCTATTAACTTGGTCGAGGATGAAAAGGACCCCAACACTCACATGTCACTCATCCTGAGTCACTTACATCTGGTCATTGTTTCTTCAAAGGCCTCAAGATTTACTCGAGCTTCATCAACTTGTTGCTTCGCCTGAGCCTCCTGCTCAGTGAGCTCTTGGATCATCTGCTCTGTAATAGGCCCTTCTAGGTGTTGTTCCACTATCGCAACCACTTCGTATAACTTCGATCCTTGTCCTTCAATTTCTTCAAACACTTTGTAGGCTTCATCCTGCACTGGTTGTAGCTTCTGTGTGACTTCCATTACTTTTCCCTAGATGGAAGTAATCTGTTGTTTGACTACGCGTTGTTCCTGTGATCTCTTCATTCTCTCGATTGCAGTGAGTAACTGCATCTGTGCCTGCACAATGAATTCCTTATACTATAGCTCCTGTAGTTGTGCTTCCTTTTTCCTCAGCTTTGGATCTTCTGTAAGGTGTTCATAAGTATGCGCACTTTGATCACTCAACTATTTTCACTCTGAAGCAAGGGATATGATCTTTCTTACTGCTTTCTTGGTGGCTTCTTCTCTCTGCCCACTCACTTCTTATGGAGTGATTGGCACTGCTTGGACTTCCATCTCTGTTATCCTCACTTGAATATGTTGGATGGTCTCAACGAGCTTCTCCACTTGAACCTCGACTGATTCATGTTCCTCCTATGTCAATACTGGCATAGAGAGAAGTGTTTTATTCAATGCTTCTTTGACCACAGTATGCTCTGTGAGAAGCTAGTTCTTTTCTCTCTGTATCTTCTCTTTGTCCTCCTCGAGCATCACCTGAAACTCATCTTTCTCATTTTCATAAGAGGTTACACATTACCATGCAACTCATAGTTACTCTAAGACTTCCTCTTTCTCTTGCTTGAAGGATTTTGTATCCTTCTCCATTTCTTCTTGGATTTTCTTAAGCTGAGCCTCTGTCGCATCTGCTAATATTCTTAATTGGGTAAGCTCATCCCCCAATTATACGTTCTCCTACGAGGAAGGTGTAGTAGGAACTGTGCAGAAAGATTGAATATCCTATTGTGTTTCCTTCAATTCCTTCTCGATTCTCTCATACAGCTCCTCCTCCTTCGCTCCATATCTCTGCAAGAGATCTTCAGACACATCCTCCATTGCTCTGTGGACTAAGCCGATGCCATCCTCTGTGAGCATCTCCTCCATCTGGGGCTTACTAGTGTGGGTCTTCTTTCTTGTTGAAGGTTTCTGCGGAGAAACCTTCCTCTTCTTCGGTGTTTTTGTCTCGGTAGGGGGATCCTTCGGTGGTGTAGCTTTGCCTTCTCCTTATTTTTCTCCTTCATCCCCTCCTCCTTTTCCATTTACTTAGTCTTCTCCTCCTGACGAGATAGATCCATATTCTTTTGAGGCATTGTCCTCCTCATCATTTTCTATATTCTGGACTTCTACCTTTTTCTTCTTCTTCTTCTTTGCATTGGTTTGTCTGAGATGCTTGACCTGAGTGACCAAGGGGATTCCTATGATATCATCACTGGAGAGTTCTTCATCTTCAACTGGTACAAGGAAATCCTCCAGCCATTCCTTCCTGATCTGCTCCATGTCTTCGCCATTCATCTTATAATAAGACTGTAACTCTTCCTTGCTCTCATCCCTAGGCACAGAGATATAGATGAAATGTCGATCTACGTGGAACTTAGTGATCAATATGTATTGGTGCAAGGTGCACAGTGTCATGCACATGAATGACTCTATGGAAACCTTTAGTTTTTTATAGTACTCATGGAACACTGCATTCGACTGCCATTGGTTCGACATGTCATTTGCATACCATAGTGTAGAAAATCTAGGTGCCAATGGCTCTGATGGTTCAATTTCTAGAAAGGTTGCTCCCTTAGGTATTTTCCAAGACAAAAATGCAATTAGCATGACTAGTCAGCTGAAGTGGAACCTGTATCCCTGATCCTACACTTCGCGGAAGTACTTCTCAAGCTCATTGACGAGGTAACTCACCCAATTGATCTACATTCCCTCCACGCATTTCCCTGTGAGGTCCACCACAAACCTGGTGACCTATTTGGGGCAGTTCTTTCTGACAAGATTTCCAGCTATGAGTTGGCAAGAAAGTCACACTACACCATCCTGGATAGAGGCTACCTTGTATCCTCGCTTTCCTTTTTCAACTTCGCCATATGCCTCCTTTATGCGTTGTTCCAGGGAGCGGTCTGAGGCCTTCCCTGGGTATAAATTTTGAGGGTGGATCCTTGCATGCTCAATTTTGTGATCAAGTGGATCAATGCGATATCCACAGAAATCTTCTTGTCAAGCCACAAGTATCCACCATGATATCATGACAAGAGGAATTTAACACAAGCGTTAACCTCCTGATGTCGTCCAAAATGAGGAATCTTCATTACATTGAGTACAGTGGACTACACCAGCTCCTTTATCCATGACTAGGAAACAATGTGAGGCTTCCTCCCAATGATCTTCATTAAGTATCAGTGAGGTGTGAGCATGGCATAGTTCTTTTTGTCTTCAAGATTAAAGTCATTATTCTTCAGGGATGGGATCTGTCCCAATTGGCTTCCAACTACGTGTATCCCCTTCAGCATGTACGCAGTGATCAAAGTGTATTCAAAGTCCCATGGGATGTTGTCATGGTTAATCATGGCAGCCAAAGGCAGGATATAATCTGGTAATATAGACGGGATCTTCTTCACATTAGCTAGATCGTCACGATGCTTACTTCACTTCTCAGTCGCGGGGTTAACATGGCTAGAGCATCGTGCAGTCGAAGGGGAATCCTGCAGTCCCCTAGTTGATGATTCTTGAAGAGCTTCAAACATAGCTCTGTCAGCCATAAAATTCTTAACAACCTCCTCGACAGAATTCTCTAACTCATTATGTTCGCCCGACATTATCACTTTTAAACGGACAGGTCAGGGTAGGCGAACAGACAGGCGGAGTAAACAAGTGGATGAAGATGTCTAGGTTATGAAATCACAGCTCGACACACAATCAGATCTCTTTTAGCTCAGATAATTACAGGTGGAAAAAATTGGTCCCTACGCAGCGTCCGATGGGTTAAATAAGATAGTGTCGTAACAGATTCCTCCAACGGGTAGGAATTCTTCCATCAATGTGAATTTGTCTGTTATGGCACAGTCTCAACATCCAACGATGGTATATCCACCCATAAATGGGTTTTTTATCCGTTCTGGAGAATTGTTCCAATGGGTGGGGTGCCTCCAACAGTCATATAGCTTCGCCATGGCGAATTCCCATTCAGCGTGGTCTTGTTGTTCCGATGACGTTCAATTTCTGCAAACCTGCCTACTGCGAAGTCTTCCATTTGTTCTCTATAACTTCCTGCAACTTTTCCAGCTTAGCCTTCTTCTTATTGAGCTTCCTTCCCTTCTTTCCTGTGATCTGATTTTCTCTAACTATTTCTAGAATTCGCTTTCCATTCTTATTCTTATCTTCTCCTAGTGAAGTGAATTTGCACTGCTGATGTGCTCTCAAAGGGTTCGAAGTTAATATCTCTTCTCTTATTAATTCCTTGGTGGATGTACTCCTTTATTGCATGGATAGGTCCTTCAAACCTTATTGTGTTCTTTCAACCTCGATAGTTAATTCTCTTTCCTTCTATTTCTTCGACTTAACTTCTCGTTCTTCTATCAGTTGATCTATATTTCTAGCTATGAAATCCCTTAGTTCTTGATTTTTATTTTATGTAGCTTATTCCTTTGCTTTCCTTCTGAGATTATCCTTCTCAATCCAAGTCTTTCCTAACAAGAGTGGGAAAGGGGCGTTGTTATCAACAAACTTAATGACTTCAAATTCTTCTTCAGTCAATGTTCCATGAATAATAATAGGTACATTAGTAACTCTTCCACATAGGGTTATCATCTTTCCTTTAAACAAGCCTATCCTTCCCAATGAAGGTATCACAGTAGGCTTTCCCAAAATTTCCCAAGTTTCTTCTATCATAATATTTAATTGTGTTTCCCCATCCAAGACACAGTCTACGTCGAAGTCTCCTATTCTTTCACTTATGCGTTGTTTTACCTTCAATATCTCTAGTAAATTGACATTTTTGTGATCATTCATTGTTTCTTTCAACTGTAATAACATAGTCTGAGATTTCTCTGATTCTTTCTCTTTGTGATTCTCTAACATGATCTTAGTCTCTTGACTTCCTTCGTATTTTTCTTGTCTCATGTTCATCCTTTCAACTTTATCAATCATCCTTGGACAACCCTCAACTTCATGATCAACAATTTTACAACAAAGACAAATAGGATCTGTACTWRGGCATTCCTTAGCAAGATGTCTYGGTCTTCTGTAGTTATAACACAATTTCAATCCTCTCTTTCCTTTAAATTTTCCCCAACCTTTCCTGTACTGCACATTAGGATCACAGTGYTGGACCTGCAATATGCAAAAAATCTTTCTAGGTTCCTGCATCCACTTATTACTCCAAAAATTCTTTTTATGCATAGGAATAACATATCTTTCTTTACTTCTATCAAATTTATTTATATCAACTCTTTCTTCCAACTRCACCCTAGTTTTCAAACTAGGAAAAAATCTATTAAACATACTTAAATTCATGCTTTCGAAACAAAAAATTTCACTTATCTTACTCTTATCAAAACACAAATCATTACCTCTTTTAAGATCTTAACTCTTTTCTTCAAWTCAGATTCCTATTTTAGCACAAAGATTTGCAAGATGATTAGAATATTGTGCACTAAATCAACATATCTATGCACAGAGCTTTTCTTTTTCTTCAGTTCCCAACAATCACAGTTTCAGGTCCTGACAACGGAACCATTTGTTGGCACAGGGGCAGACCTAGGGTTCAACGCTTCGACAACCCACCAACAAAACCCTAACTGTCGGCCCTTTCGGCAACACCTGCGAAGCAGGCGAAGTCTCACCCAAGGTAGAGGCAGGGGGGTTATAGGACTCATGTGTCTGTAACCGAGATGGGACACAGATTTGTGATTATAACACTTCTATAGAGTACTTAGGAACAACATGCATCAACCCATTAGTCTTATTCAAATCGCAGATCAAACCCTGAGTACATATCGTCACAGTAACAATGACATCATACACATTGCAATTAGCATCGTAAGTTAGATCTAGAACATTCAATATAAATAAAGCACTAAGAATTCATAGATCTATCTAACATACATAATAACAAAATCACTAAGAAGATAAATGGAAACATAACATAGCACAAATAAAACCATCAACACAAGATATACTTGGTTCACCCCAGTGTGGGGCTATGTCCACTAACGTCTTCTTATTATTTATTAGTCTTCAAGCTCTTACATTCCTCTGCTCATGTGCACTAAGCCACATATCCCAACTTCACAGAGGACAGGAGATCTGTGCACTGAGCACTGGATCCTCCTTCCCAAAATTAGGTCGAGGAACAGAGAAAACTCCTCTAACAAGCACAGAGCCTTACATACATATTATTTTGCACAAAGCACTCAAAACTACGTGCACTTAGCCATGCAAGCTATTGACTCTTTTCTACATTACATTCTTACTTATTTATAATTTTACACTTTCTTACAAAAATGCCTAATCATGGGTAACCCCATGGGACGACATCCCATAACCCATTACAAAAATCCTAATGAACCCCTTGTTGGGTCAAAATATCACACAAAACAAGTGATATCCATGATCTCAGCTCCGCCTGGGCGCTCCATCTTCGACCGGCCTGTCGAAGTCCAAAAACTGGTCCTAATTCGACGAAGGTTTCCTCAAAACTTGGTTGAGGTCCAACAAAGTCCCTTTCAACTTTGCAGCCCAAGATCTAGATAAAAACATGCCAAATTTAGGAGGGATGTCAACAACCACCACATCCATGACCAAATTTTTTGATGGAATTTAAGACAATAATACAACCAAATCCTTGATCAAACCCAAGAATTTCACCTTGATTCAAAAGAGAAAAGATCCTTGTAAGGCCTTGTAATCTCTAAGCCCAACTCATCCATGACTACCTTGGGAATTATATTATGTGATTCTCTTGAATCTAACATAGCATTATTAAAGGTCATGTCATGAATCTTAAGACTAACATAGAAAGGAGGGACATCATCAAAATTACCACTCTCCTCCACACATGGGCCAAACAAGATAGCAGGGTAATCATCTTGCACATTCAAGGTGTCAGGGGATTCTTCCATTTTGAGCATTTTCATGATCTGATTTCTATATTCACCATTTTTAATCAACTCATTGAATGGAACAAAAAAATTGATTTTAGCCATTTCACTTTCAAAACTTAAAGGAGATGGGGATTTTTCTACCTCTTTGATGAGTGCTTCCTTTCTTGCCTAAGGTATCTTCTTTGGGGGTTCTTCTTTGAATTTTTATTTCTCCATTGCATCTTTTGTTGAATTGTCTTTCTTAGGTTGGCTTGAAAAAGGTGTATTGATATGAAGTTCCCTTGTAGGATTTTCCTTTGGGGAATTTGCAGGCACATTTTTTCTTCTGAGGTTGTATTGTTTCTGAAACTGCATAATAGAATTTTGAACTCCCTTCTTATAATATTTTGTTTCCATTGAAAATATGCCATCATTATCTCGCATAAACTTATCATTTGCATCCATAAATTGATCATTTTCTTCTTTAGTTAAGAACACATTTGTTTCGGTATCATCACAACAATGCATATTGTCTTCAATTGTTTGATCAAAATCTCCATTTACATAGTTTTTTTGGAAAGGAGGTTTTATTTATTGATCACCTTGATTTCTCTGGTCTCTTTTCTTGATCTGTGGAACTGGAGTTATTCTAAAATTTTGATTTATGGGATGAAAATCAGTTTGATCTCTGGTAGTAGGCTTATTATTCAAAGACATTCTTTCCATGAATCTTTCCATAGTTTTCATCATCAAATCAAATTTCTCATCTGATGATTGAGAAGTTGAGGGATGTGCTTCTCCTTGGCCCTTATCCACATCTCTATCGAGATTATGTTTGATCTTCCTTGATGCCATCATATTTACCTCCACTTGAATTGCATCACTCATCATATCATCTAGTGTATTACTTCAGTATATCGAAGTTGGGTAGCTCCAAGAGGGGGTTTTACTTCAGTAAGAATTGAATTGTAAACTTTCATAAATTTGGTTGAAAACTCTTGTACTATTTCATTGGGTGATATTTTTATGTTATTGTACTGAGTTAGAAAATGAAAAGGATTCTTCTTGTCACCCCACCTTGCAAGGAAAAGTGTTTCAAAAGATGCAAAATTAGGGATACTCATTGCAGGAAGAGCTTTAAACAATTTTCTTACTTCTCCTGAAAGACTTTGTGTGAACAACCTGACTTTTGAATCCTCGTGATCTACCTCATATAGGTCAACAAAATCATTAAACCAATCTAAGTGTCTTTGGGCTGATACATTCTCTTCAGCATCGAATGATATGATTCTCTGATTATAATTTTGGGGTAAATAATGCAACTGGGCAGGCAAGGCAAGAGGAGAAAATATGGCTTCCATGGATCTAGGAGGATTTTGGGCTATCTAAACATTATGAGTGGGGACGGTCTGAATGGGGACAATGGGAATCAAAGATTGGAATTTCTTCTCATCAAAGATAATTTCATTCAAATTAGATTATGATCTAGATCTGAACAAGGTTTGTTCAAATTTTAAATCAAAGTTAAGGTCATCAATAATTTTTACCCCGTCTTTGGGAAAAGATAGATTTATGTCCAGGAAAGAAAATGATTTTATTTTATTTTCTTTTCTTTTTTGTAAGAGTTTCTCATGATCAGACATAGATGCTATAGGTTCTGGATCAGGGTTCCTTCTAGTGTAAATTCTCTTAGGAGGCAAGATTTCTTATTTTCTTAAAAATAACTTTTATGCTACTGATCTTATTAAATGAAGTCACCAGGGTAAGAATAGTTCATCCAATAAAGGTGTTTGGTTCACTTTTACCCTTGGGAATCAAATCTAAATCTTTTAGTCGTTCTTTCCCAGGGAAAATTTTCAATTTTGTCTCCAACAACAACGCCAAAATGTTAACGATGAGTAAATTGTTGGGCTGAAGAAAAAATCTACAAAGGTAACCTACAAACCAAATTTAAGACTGGAAACTAGCCTTTCCAATCTAGAGAGGGCTCTCTCTAAGACTTGATATCTAATAGACAGGTTGCACTGAACTGATGGCTAGATTTAGAATTTTGAGATAGTTTTTCAAGGTTTGTTGGAAAAAAGGTATAGTATTTCTAAGGCTATGGAGTCAACCCCTGAAAACAAAAGAAAACAATGTCTGGTAGGTAGAACTCCACAGAGGAACAAAGGCTAAAAAAGGTGATGAACGTCAATGTTGAGTTTGATTATGTAGGGTGAAAGAAGAACAGAAACACATAATAGAATCAGAGCATCACAAAGGATGAATTATGACCTTAGTTAAGAATATAAACAGAATTTAAATTAGTCTAGAGCACCATTAGATGAATTCTGGACTTTTAATTTACCAATTTAAAGAGAAGAAAAGTGAAAATGAAAATAAGTAAACAAGGAATACATACAAAGCAGAGCACAATCTTCATATCACCACCATTATAATATTTTTCATAAGGAGTTTAGGACTTATGCATTTGTATTTCTATTTGATTAAGAAAATTACATTAAGGATCGAAATGCCTATACTTCTACCCCTTTTTTACATCAAAATAGTTAACATATATAGAAAACTAAAGCTACACTTAGCTGCTAGGAGTCAAACTATTACCTCCTAGAGTTATGGATCTGGTTTCTTTCAAAGAGAACAACAACCTCCACAAAATTTACCAAAAATAGAAACCCCAATTTTCCAATCATAACATAACTGAAATATCATTTACAATCATAATTCCTTAAGCAAGTTTCAACCATATGGTTGTGATGAGTCACCATGTGCACTGCTAGACAACCCTGTCACCCTTGCATAGAGAATTTTGGTCACTGTTGCGCAAGTGTTCGCTACAGTATTTGCACAACGACTTCACGTAGTGGATCTTCATGTTGAGCTTGCTTGCATGAATCCAGTTGGCAGCAAAGGCTGGGATCATTTAGTTTTTCCTTAGCTTCTTTATCCAATTTCACTTGTAGTCATAAGGTCATGTTTTCCTTTCTCAATGACAAGTTTTGTCTCTTCAAATTTCTCACCTGCCTCAACAAAGTTGCATTCCTCTTCAATTTTGATTAAGCATCAAAGATGGTTTCACATGCATTGTCTATAGTTGGTATGAATTTCTTGTAATGATTCATGATCCCTTCCTCTGATATTCTCTTTCCCTCTCTAAGCTTGATGATCTCATCTTGATATTCTCTTAGCTATTTTTTCAACCACTTTATATCATTTTCTCCTTTTGTTGGTCAGGTAGGAGAACTCTGACATGCTTTACTCTGTGGTGTTTTTGCTTTAGAAGTCCTTTCTATTAGCTTCCTCTTCAATTCTATGTTCTCCTGATAGATTTGGGATATAATATGTTGAGCTTTCTTGAGTTGTTGTTTCACCTCTTTGATATATGCATCTTTCTCACTTGGTTCCACTTTCTTTTCATCAATCTCCTGGGCTACAAATTCAACAAAATTTGTCTGAATTGTGGGTCTGGGAAACCTCCTAGCAGAGGACTTGGTGCATGGTTTACTAGGAGCTTGTTTCTCCTTAGTTTCATCAGTGAATCTTAGCTTGCTTCTTTTCTTCAAGGCTGGTTGACTGAGTGATGAATTTTCAATCTATTTTCCTTTTCCCCTTTCAACAACACCTCTTCCTTTTACCCCTGAACTATGAGATGTTGATTTCTCAGCAAACAAGGGAGTATCTCATTTAGGATCTAGGGAAATGTTTGTTGAATTCAAGAAGGAAACTCGGTCCTTGTTTAAATTTCCAAGCTCTTCAACTACCAACAACTTCACCAAGGAAAAATGGAATAGTCTACTCTTTGGCTGGTCATCTTTGGCTTGGACACTGCCTGCCATTTTTCCCAGGATTCTACATAGGAAGAAAGGTAAGTTTAAGGGGATTTTCCCTGTGAAATGCATCAGGAGCCTAATGTGGTATTTATGTACCTTTTCAAAGCTACCCTCACAAGTAAATTATTTTCAGATTACCCTAAAAATCTTCTCAAAAGGTTCAAAAACATATTCACTGAGAATAGTGGCACCAATCTTCCAATTTATGTATTAAGTCTTGAGAAAATCAATATAAAATGAAATATCTAATGGCATACCTTCAAACCATTTCTCTCCCTGCATAGGAATCTCTGTAGAAGCTGATATGGTTTCCTCTGACACTTGAAAAGTGATCCCTCCAATAGTTGTGTTGACACCATTAAAGTTAAGAGAAAAATGCTTGGTTAGTTGTGCATTATACCCTTTAAACTTTTCATAGAATCTAATGCATCCGGTTTGTTCAAAGGACAACATGATCATTGGGTCTGCGCTTACCAAATTTAAATTATGTGGCTCAAACCTCACGACCTTCTCGCTTCTTACATTCTTTCTTTTTCATTGAGGAGTTGTCATGATGTTGATATATGTCAACCTTGTGTAAATTGTAGGTGTGCAGAAATAGATTGTAATAACCTCTGTGCACTGAAAAAGGGAACAGTAACCTCTGCCAACAAATGAGAGCAATAATCATTGCGCAGCGAATGAGAATAGTGACTTTTGCATGGTGCGCAAAAACAAGTAGCAACAAAAAAATCTGCACAACAAACGAAACAGCGGCATGAAACTCTGCACAGTGGAAAACACGGCGCAACATGAATAGTAGTAGAAAACTTGATGCAACAAAAAACAGCAACGGAAACCTTGGCTCAACAACAAACAACAACGGAAAACTCGGCGCAACAATAAAGATGGCAAGTGTTTAGCTCAAATGAAAGAAAGTTGGTTATGTGAAAAAAAAACTCGTTCCAGAGGATAATTTGCAATGGGCTCCAAGAAATACTCTTGAACAATGATTGAAATAAATGGAGAATGTGTAGAAAAAAACAAAGTGAAATATTTGCATAGCGAAAATAAAAAAACCAAGTTTGTGTAGCGACTGGAAGCATACGACATTTGCATAACAAAGAGATTTGGAATTTCTTGGAGAGGCTATGGATGATGCACAGGTCTTGAAGGTGATGGAGAAAAACAAAAGGTGGCCAATATTTATGCTTGAATGGATAAGGAACGAAATTATGAAAAGGGAAGGAATATCCATAGTGACAAGATGTTTTAAGGAAAGTTAAAGATTTGCGTAGTGAACTTGCGCAGCAGGTACACCTTTGAATTTTTCAATAGTACAAATGATATGGAGTTCCATGATTGTTCCCTTTCTAACCTCATGATTAGGTGATGATGAACCATAATATTTTTTGACATGACATTCACCCTAACCATTTGATTTGACCTTAGTACATAATTTCCCACTTTTTAACATGACTTGGGACTTAGGAAAGTAGACCATTACAACTTGAACATGATGAACTTTACACTCTTGAATATTTTCCTTTATGGTGGTGTTTTATGAAAAAGAAAATACACCCTTTAAACTAACTTATGGCTAAACCCCTTACTGGCATTTCAAGCCATTCTTTATTTGATCACTGAGCTCATAAACCTTGACACACTAACTATGATTGATCTAGGAATATCTTGAATTTCCCAAGATCATGGCATGACTTTGAAATTTTTTGGACAAACCTATAACTCTAGCTATAAAAATCATGGTGCTAAGAGCTCCATGATCAACACAGGGTATCGCACCAGTTTCAGGTTGGCAACAAAGTCTGGATAAATTTGTAGAATGAGCGTCTCATAGGGTCCTATCAGAAGCTCTTCCCACTTCGCTATGGGTCTTACACTATCACCAAGATTGTGGGTAGCAATGCTTTTGAGCTCAACATTCGACCCTTCCGTGGTATGCACCCAGTGTTAAATGTGGACCTCCTTAGACCATATTTTCCATCATTATTGGACACCTCAAAAATCACAGAAGAGCTGACACAAAAATAATTCAACCCTGACTACATGGAACAATCATCCATTGATCAAATAGTGGACACACATGTTAAAGGCACTTGCCAGCAGAAGATCCAGCTTTATTGGGTTGTCAAGGTAGGGAAGCTCCTACACCAAGGCAAGTGGCTCACCTGGGGATAAATCCAACAGACGTGTCCTCAGCTGATGGGGGAACTATACTCAATGGAGACAATTGCTTCCTAAAGGGGGAGGATTGATCCAGGTGGATATTGGTGGCCAACCACCTATTCCAACTGTCTCCTCTTGTCCATTTTTTGTTCATCATGTTATTTAGTACTTCCTTGTAATTGTGGGTTCTACACTTCTGGGGATATCTGAAGCCCGACACATCTTCCAGGTGGATACTGATGGTCTCTCACCTAATCCAACTGGATTATTTTGTATGTTTTCATGTCAGCACATCTTGTTGTACTTCAAGGTCCGTTTTGGAGCTCTAAACAGTGTTTTTGGGGCTCACCAAAGTCAAATTGTTAACAGAGTCATAGTTTTATGGTGTAATGTGTAGTTCTCTAAAAGAAATTTCCAATGGGATATCATGTGCCTAAAACGGAGGTCGTATGCAAACGTTATGAACCCAGGAAGTTGAGGTACCAACTTACCCATAGGGGCCCACATGAGTTTTGGTGTTTCACCTCCTAGGGTTAGGTTTTTGGATGTCTAGGGTTTTTGCATTCATGAGTAATATCAAAAATGACTCTAGAGCCTCAATGTAATAATTTTTCTCAAAAGGATGTGCCTAGCAGCCACATCTCTTCTCAGAGATAGCTACCATCATTCGAGAAAGTGTTTCAGTTCTGCAGTTTTACAGTTTGAACCTATTTCATTTATTCAATAGAAGATATTTTTCACAGGATATCTGTGTTACTCTTCATATCTTTGTGTTTATTATGTTCAATTTGTTAATCAATTTGTTCCGCTCCTAAATCTGGATCAATGACACCTCAATAAGGCATGCAGAATTCACCAAGTCGATAAAGGTGAGCTCGATAGTCCTTTAGGATTCATCTTTCGGAAACTTGGCAAGGAATGTCAACTTTTCATTCCGACGGGACAAACCTAATGAGGAGAGCCTGATAGGGTTGTAGCATTTGGGCTTCATAAAAATTATTATGGTAATATAAGCTTAACATTTTGAATGGGGATTTCTAATAAGGGTCAAGGTTCCAAATAAGGGTCAAGGTTCTAGCCACGGATTAGGTTCATGGTGAAATAGTAAAATACAATAACATTTAGGCCTTGGGATGGAAGTGAAAACATAAAATAATGTTTATGGTGATAAAGGAAAATCTAGTTGAGATTCAGGAAAGACAAGGCTCAATTTCAAATGTTGGGGTCAATAAGGATCAAGATCTTAATTAGAGAGAAACCTAGCAAAGAGGAACAAGATCAAGGGATTCCCACATGCATTTCAAGTTTGAATCAGTCAGGTAGATAAATATGGGGATTCCCAAGGCACATTTGAGGTTTCCATATATCTTTATATATTGGAGGCTCTTCTCTTGAGTGTCTGGTCTTCTATGACCAAATGCACATGATTTCCTACTTAGGAATGATCTTCTTGAGGACTTGAAACAACATAAGTAGTTAGTGAGGAAAGTTATTTTGCAACCCTCTTCCTGCAACCACAACAAGCATAAACATTGTTACACAAGGAAGGGGATACTTGCTAGTACATAATAAAATTTAGATTCCTTCACATTACCATTTTACTTATCAAATGAAAAAGAGATGGAAAGAAAGGTGTCTTCAAACAATGAGGAAATTAAAAAAATGAATTCCTTAGGTGCAATGCACAAGCAAGAGAATGGAAAAATTCCAATATGTTCTTCATTCAAGCCAACCATATCCTTCTCAATGATGCCATGGGATGTCATTTTAGACTGAAGCATAAGAATTCAGGAAGTCCTTAAAAGAAAACTCATTCAAGGCATAACATGGGGCATCAATCCTTACATTCAAATAAGATCAAAATATATTCAAATCCATTAAAACCAAGTAGTGTAAGGATCAAAAGACAACATGTCAATCTCATCACAAAAATTTCAAAGAAGCATCATGAATCAAACGTATAACGAAGAACATCTAAAAATACAAAATCAATGGGGGAGAAGTTGTCACGTGATGTTAGATTTCAAAGATTTCAAAATTTTCAAAATTTTAAAGTCAGCTCAATTAAAAAAGGCAGCTCAATTAATAAAAACAAAAATTACACATGCTATTATATATACACATAAATAATCAAATTCAATCAATAAATTCAAGATCAAGAAGACCACATTGAGGAAATTGGGAAGAGTCACAAGTAACCAAGGGAGTAGATCAGCATGGGAGCGAAAGGTTTTAGGTATGCTAATTTGTAAATGTCCGATAAAAGTCTGTAAATGTTCAATACATTCTAGTATGGGGGAGAAGTTGTCACATTAGTGTGATGTTAGATTTTAAATTTTTTTAAGTCAACTCAATTAATAACAACAAAAATTACACACGTTATTAGATATATCATATTTACTATAAGCCCCAAGGGTTAGCTCAAGTGGTTTTGATCCAGACATGAATATATCCCAAGCGGAGGAGGTCACGGGTTCGAATCTCTTATTCCCCCTTGGGGTTAGGCCACATAATCAGGGCCAACGATTTACCCCGTTTACCATCCACGGACTGGGAAAGTACTCAAGGGTTTCCTATGTTGATTTTTGAGGAAAAAAAATATCATATTTACTATTACTTTAGTAAATTTACTATTACTTTAAGATCTACTCACTACTACATATGGGTGGATTATTCCACGAAAGTTTTCCACATTTCCATTATTTTCATTTTTTTTAAATTGGGCGGGATTTTCGTCGTTATTGCCACGAAAGTTCGTCGTTATAGCGATGATTATTGCATACCTCAAAAAAATCCACTGACACATGTGGCTTACAATGGCTAGTTGACTTTTTTGAGTCAACTCAAGCATTTTCGTCACTATATTGACGATAATCGATCTATATATACCTAACTTTAAGAGACTTTGTGACACATTTTCTATAGTAACGACATTGTTCGTGGATTTTGTTTGAGTTGTTTATTTTTTCCATCACCCACCGGTTGAAAAAATCCAATTCTCGATCTACATAGCTCGAATTTTGAACTTGCAAGGTTAGTATGTTTTTTTATTTATGTACTCATTTAACTTGTAATTTTTTGTTCAAAATAAATTTCATGTAGCTTGTTTTACCTTGATAATATATTATATGTGCAGTACCATATTTCAAAATATTTATGTCATTGGTTTTTAGATCTAGTTAGTATATTCTATGGAAATTCATGTGAAATGACAAGAAAAATGTTTTCCAAAGAAGTATTTTAAGAAGAGGGAAAATTTCTCCATCAATAAGTCAATTCAAACATTAAAAATGGATGTCATTATCAATCTAGATTAATTTGAGCCTACAATTCCTTATGTAAATTTAATCCTTATTACAAAACCACCAACTCATTACAACTTTACCAGTTGGACTAATGTTTGAAATAGAAAGTGGAAACAAAATCCTCTTAGGTCGAATCCTATCCCTTAGCGACCTTGTTAGCTCTCTAACTTTTGTGTTTCTATGATGTTGTTCCTATATATATTAATGTCATATTTTTAGTCTAGTATTAGGTGAGGTTAGTCATATAACATTGTATTCTTATGTGATGTTGTTTCTCTCAATTTTTTATAATCCCACACAATTCTAGATGTAGTGATTAACTCTAATTTGTAGTTGATGTAACTTTTTTATACATTATTAATAAGGAGTAGCTAAAATACAAACATTTCATGATGAAATCTATGATAACATGATGAAATCTACTAGTCAGACAATGAAAAATGACAACATGCCAAAGTGTCTTAGAAAATAAAATCGTGACCAATGTAAGTAGCATAAAATTGTCACCATTGTATGTAGCTGCAAATCAACACGTCATAATTTAAACCAACCAAACCCAATCGTGGATGACAAGTGGATGGAATTCTTTTTTTAGTGGTGAATTTCAAAGATTGACATTTTCTCTACAAAACAACTTAGAGGCTAGTGTATAGTGTCGAGTGATTCAAGTTTGAGAAATTTTGACCACTTTCGTTAAATGGTGTGTAATTATTTTCCATGGTGATCCAGTACACACTACTCTAAAGTACAAATTGAAGCATATTGATCTTAATAGTTAATCGATAATAAAAAAAATCATGTCAAAATGTTTTAGAAGAAATAATTGTGAGGATTGTAGGTCACTGTAAATAAACATATCATAATCGAAAGGAGTGGCTAAAATATCATGAAGGAGTAGCTAAAATATAAAAATTTGACAACTTATTGTTTGGTATGGTGTAGGTAAGATAACTACTTGCCAGTACAAGGATTTGTCACTATGAACAAAAATGAAAGGAAGCTTGCTCGGTTAAGAGCGGCATTAGAGGCGAGGGGCGATGGAAAATGTTATTTCCCTTGCTATGATTGCAGGGGCTTGCAAAGAAAAAGACTTTTAATAACAACAGTTGAAAGACATTATAGGGAGAAGGGGCACACCGAAGGGATTCAATATTTAATGTATTCTCTGTAATAATCATCATGTCATGAATTTTAGTAATATTTCTTATCGGGATTTTTATATTTTCTATACACACTAACTTTTCTACGTTGTTTTTAAATATATAGATGGTGCCCTCAAAATGTTGACCTCTAGAGAGTTATTTGCCAAGTACTAGTAGAAATACTCCTTTATAGGGTGATGAACTTCGAGATCAGAATATTGAATCTATTGATCAAGTTATTAATGATGATATGGATGGAGATAATGTTAGTGATTCAAATCAAGAAGATGAGATACATAGATTGATCCAAGACACATTTGCTCCAATGGATGAGGACAACCAGGATGATAGTCATGATGTTGATCCTCTACTCGAGAAGTCACGTCAACCTCTTTATGAAGGCTCAACAAAAAATCTTCTATCTGCTATATTGTTGTTGGTGAACTTGAATTTTTTGAATGGTTTATCAAACACATGCCTCACACATATAGTAAGGTATTTAATTTGTTAATTATTTATTCCCACATGTTCACAAATACTTAAAAGGTTCAATTTTTTCCTATATTGCTATTGTTTTCTAATTTGTAAATTAGTATGGATGCGATATTGATGATTAATATTGTTTACATTGACTTATTGTTTTGAATTTTGTAGATTTTTAGGTGAATTTCTATTACCGACATCAAATATTTTTCCACACACATATTGAGAAATATCCGTGATTATGAAAGAAATTGGAATGGAGTATCATGATATTGATGCATGTCCTAATGATCATATCATATACTATGGACAATATGAATTATAAAATGAATGCCCACAATGTCAAACAAGTAGATATCGAACCGATAAAGCGTTAAAGAAGGTGCCTCACAAAGTTCTTTGGTATATTTCGATAATTCCACGTTTCCAGTAGTTGTTCAGGTGCCAAAGTATAGCACAGTTTATGCATTTCCATGAACAGAAAAAAAGTCAAGACGATGTTCTTCAAATTCCTGTAGATGGATCTTCATCGAAGTACATCAAAGAAAAGTGGCCAATTTTTAAAGAAGAACCTTGTAATGTTATCCTTTCGTTGGCAGCTGATGGTGTCATTCCATTTGGAGAGCTTCGTTCTATGTACTCAATGTGGCATGTTTTTGTTATAAACAATAACCTTCCTCCTTGGATGTCGATCAAGAGAGAGCACACAATGTTGGCAATGATTGTTCCAAGTATTTAATTATCTTTTATTTTCTTTAAAGTATGAAAAAACATTTCATTTCTTTGTTTCATGCATGGTAATTATTTCTTTTATTTATAATGACATCTAGATAAGTATAATTAATCATGCAGTATGTTGAACCAATTAGGTAAGTACCAGGTTAAAGATATGAACGTATATATTGAGCCTCTTGTCGATGAGTTGTTGAAGTTATGGGTTGGCATCACTATGTATGACATCTCTAGACCAATAGGGAAAAAAGGATTTCAATTCCATGGAATTCTATCATGGACAATTCATGATGCTCCCAGGTTAACACATTTTTGTGGTATATTATTACTTTCTTTTGTGATTTAATATTATATATATTTATTGAAAATATCATGCATTATTTTAAATTGTAACTCTAATTCGCTATATTAATTCATATATCTTGAAGGTCTTCAAACAAAGGGTAAATTTGCATGCCTGGTTTGTGGTCCCAGGATAAAATATTGTTGTTCAAGGAGTTTAGGAAAGGAAGTGTTTGATGAGTATACGCACTTTCTGCCTAAGAACCATAGTTATCGAACTACAAACAAAGAAAAATTCAATGGTAAAGAAGAGAATGGAAAAAAACCACAAAGAATGACACATCGCCTATGGAAGTTGGAATTGTTGGATTACTGAGAGGGGGGGTGAATCGGTAATAGCGTAATTATAATCATTTTTCTTCAAATGGTATATCAATGTAGAATTATTATCCAATAATGAGTAGTAAGAAATAAACAATCACACACATACACAGTACACCAGTGTTTTACATGGAAACCCAAATCGGGAGAAAACCACATAATTTTTTTTCTTATATGTCTTGAAGAATTACATTCATTGGAAGCACCAACTTCCTTTGTTTTCCATCTACAACTATAAGGAGGCTCCAACGCCATAGTTTCTCAGGCTACAACCTAAGGGAATCTCCAACTCCACAATTCTCTGTCTACAACCAGAAGGAGGCTACAACCCCCAATGTTCTCCAGCTACAATCGAAAGGTGGCTACAACCACCTGTCCTTGCCCCGTCCAACCATCCTGAAGTAGAAGTAGAATGATGGAACCACTGTCACACTATCACTGTAAGATATACCATTGTAAACCTATACCAATAAATATGAACCATGCATCAACCTGTACCTCAACCTGTAATCAACTTGTACCATAAACAAGTGCATCAACCATGCACCAACCTGTAATCAACCTGTACCATAAAAAAGTGCATCCAACCATGTACCAAGTATGTACCAATCATGTGTCAAATACTCATAAACTATGACTCATCAATATGTACCAACATCATCAACTATACACCTCATGTATGTGTGCCAACTCATCAACTACTTGTCTCAACCATGTGCTCAACATGTACCACAACCAAAATCTTTCATCAATTTCATCACCCAAATCTGATTTTTAGCTCTGTAATAGACCTAGTGTATATGATCACATTCCTGCAAACCTTGCTTAACTTTAAAAACAAGAGACTAGCATATTCATCAAACTTTTCTTTAGTCTCACATGCCTAGTTTTGGATTAGTCAACAACCCTAACTTGAAGTAATCATAACTTTGAACCTGTAATGTATAAATATATGAAACTAATATACAATTTTATTCAATGTGTTTTATGAAATTCCTCCAAGTGTCACTACTTGGAACCTCTCAGAAAAGGAGTTATAGAAAAAATTGCATACCTTGTTGAATTCTGGCTTATTCTAGAGAGTGACCTTGTAGAGCGTGCCCTACACAACATATTTAATGAAATGATCTGAAACTATTAAATATACTACTAAAGACTATACCCTAACCAACATATTTGGTCTCATGGAATTTGGATCTGTTATGCAGAAGTTATGACATTTTTACCCTAAACACCTAATTTTGACTAGTTTTAGGACTGGCCACAAACCCTATTTTCCACGGAGTGTAACTCCCAAAATACAACGACCCACAAGCGGAATCGTTTTCCACATATACTTGTATATGTTTTGTCACTTGTATAGAACTTTCACGGTCTGAATCATTATAGAAAACAATTTATAG
>ML796986.1:0-52393 GCA_009831015.1 Picea engelmannii
AAGATTCTTCCTTTTTAGTTATTTGGATGTTCTGGGCTTCTTCCTTTTTCTTATATTCTTCAATTTGAGTCATTAGATCTGCATTAGTACTTTCATTTATCTTTTTGAAGTTGATCATTTCTGATTCCAACATGTGGGAAGAATTTTCTTTCCTAGTTAACTGAATCTTTAGGACTTCTTCACTTTCTTTAGTTTCCTCAAGTTGAGTTTTTAGACTGTTAACCAATTCTTTTGTTTCATTTAGTACTTATTTTCTTTTATTGTCATGTGTATTTAATTATTCCATTTCTTATGTTAGACTAACAACTTTAGTTTTCAGTCTTTTGATCTCTTCTTCTTTATTTTCTAACCGAATCTTTTGCTCATGCTCTTCATTGTTAGATGGATCTAACTATTGTAGTAGCAACATATCTTTTTGTTGAAGTTTATCCAACTCTTATAGAGTGCACATAACTGTGTACTCAAGATTGTCAATAGTCCCCACAAGAACTTTAGTATATAAACCATTTCCTGGTTCCATATTAATCTCTTCTATTGCTGCTGTAACAATAGTCTTAAGATTTTGTAGTATTTATTTAGTAATTATTGAGTTATGAATTAATTCCTTCATTTATGACTGAGGATTGAATTAAATCCTTGACAAGTTTATCCTTTTTGATGACAGGGAGTTGTATCATGTCCTGCATTTTATTATGATTAGAAATCTCTTCCTCAGTATTATGTTTTTCAATCTGATTGGAATTATCCTTTTGTTTATCTTGTTCCTTATCTTGACAATAATTTTTTTCTTCTAAGTTTTGTTCTTTATTCTGAGAGGAATCCTCTTTATCTGAGTCTTGATCCTTACTTTGATAATATTTCTCTTCTTATTGTGTTTCATTATGATAACAATTTTCTAGCTAAAGCCATAATTCTTTAGCAGATTTGTAGTGCCTCATCTTTTCTTTGACTTGGTATGACAATCCATCCTGGATTTCTTTTAAGGATAATGAATTGTTTCTCCTTGCTTCCATAGAAGTTTTGGTTTTTCTCTTTCAAGTAGTTAAGTGTCATGGCTTACTTACTACCAAATCCCAAACTCCAGATCCTCTTGACTTCAAATATCTTTTCATATTTTCCCTCCATGATGAATAATATGTTCCATCGAATAAGGGAGCTTCATTTGTGGAGATACCCATTTTTCCACCCATTTATTATGAATCTACCTTCCAGTGTTTAAACTGTGCTGAAGGCACCCACTTTGATACCAATTGTTAAAATGTACACTTGACACTGATTCACCCCCCCTCTCAGTGTCAAGTGTACATTTCAACAATTTTATCCTAAGTGTGTTTCTAGATTCCTATTTTCCCTCCTCCTACCTTATCTCCCGATGAAGTGTCAATGTGGAAGAAACTGGGTGGTTTCAATAATGTATTATATATTTGTATCATTGAAACAAATACAAACAAGTGAGAGATTATGTCTTGAGGCATTTTCTGCCAAACATTTTATCTCTCGTCTTTCTTGCGCTCTATATTTTATCAATTGGTACAAGAACAACTTTAGTCTTAAGGGCCTCGTAATTCTAGGATAGTTTTTCATGCAAGGTGAGGATTTCAAGTTCGATGGTAGATGTTTCTCACAACAAAAAATTGCATATCTACATTCATTTGGCGGCACAATGGTAGAAATAAATTCATTATTATGTTGATTTGCATTGCACGATATTTTGCACAAAGCTATTGAATTTTGGTTATTCAAGGCCTGTTGTAGATCTGTATATTATAAATTATAGTAGCAGAAGTGTGATCTGGTGTGATCTACTTCAACTTGTGTGGGTGAGAAAAACTCGATTTGGGATCGGTGAATTCCTTTGCTTGTCCTCAATGAGACCATCACAACAAGCTACTATTGTTGAAGAATCTATTTCATTCGCACTCCCAAATTTCATTATGTGCTCGTCATTTATTCTCTTAACGTACTGACGATGGTTCTACCACCATGCCTTTGAAGCAGGTTCTCAATCGACCCATGTAAAATGAGGATGTGGACATGAGTATATTAGAACATCTCTCCATTTTGTGGCAACTATAGTGAAAGAAATTGAATCGAGTTCCAATTTTCTAATATATCTCTTTGTGATGCACCCTCTGAACAATAGACCTCATCACTTCAGAGAAGGAAAAAATGTGAGAAAACAATGCGATCCAGAATGGTGATCATGATTTATAAATGGAATGAAATGAAATATAGATGTATAGTAAAGAAACACACAGAGATAAAGTAAAACTTGACTTCTATTAATAAAGAGAACTTGCTGAAACTGTAAAAATGCAGACTGAAACAAAATTTCTCAAATGGTGGCAACTTATCTCTAAGAAGAGATGTGACGACTATGCTCATTCATAAGAAAATGAGTACAATGAGGATCCAAAGAATTTTTTAACATAAAACATAAATGAGAAAACTCTAAACATCCAAATCCCTAACCCCGAGATATGAAACACCGGAAGGTTTGCGGGCCTTGATGGGGGTAGTTGTTACATTAACTTCCCAAGGGCGTAAATTTTGCATACGGTCTTCGTTCGAGGTGCTCGATACACCGTTGGAAAGGTATATCTGAGGAGTAAATATTCCATTTGACCTAACATTTGCCTCTTGTTGCATAGTTGGTTGTCATTGATGTTGTTGGACAGTTGGTTTTCATTGATTTCAACATAGTGGTTGTCATTGATGTCAATAGATGTGATGGTTATATTTGAAGAAGTATCCAAAGTGTTCCCCTTATGGAGAAGCTCTAATCATGGGAAGACTCTTTGAATAAGTATACAAGAAACCCATAGGTGTGGATATGAATCTTGAAGTTGTTTGCGGAGTAAGGACATGAAGGACAATGTAAATGCATGTAACACACTCATTTATGGATAGTCCTCGTCATGCCATTTCCAATTGTAGGTGGTACAACACATAGTTCCTCATGATTGAGGCGTTATGAGATCATGAAGTTGGGAGCCATAAAGAATGGTCAAGAAGAACCTAAACTGTTATACCAAGATGCTACAAGTCATCAATTAAATGGTAAAGTGGTTATAACAAGAAATTATAGGTCATCCCTAAAGTTAAGGAAATAAGTCACATGAAAAAGTATAAATACACTTCAAGAAGCCTCTCATTATTACACACACAACTTTATTCAATATAATCTATGTGAGCACACTTGATCTATTTGGAGAATATGAGGAAGCAAGTATGAGGCAACGAAGGAAGTGTGGAGGATAAGTTTTGGGATTGTAGAGGAGAGCAAGGGTTTATGAGAAAACCTAGTTTTCCTGACCCCCACGGGTCAGGCTATTGATGTCTCACGAGGCGCCCCCACGGGTTGTACGACCCTCATCCCACGAAGCCCTGTTAGTTGAATTCTCTTAGACCCGCGAGGCAATGACAAGTTTGGGGAGAATGATAGTACCAGGTTGCTGAAGTTGAGGAAGATCTATAGGTCTGTAATCTTGTGTATTAGGTTAGCTATAGATGTAAAGGTATGTCTATATGGATGTTTTGAGGGTTACATGTTGGTGATGTTATGGTGCATGCTTGAGGCATGTATTTGGTATCTTTTTGAGACATTGGCACATGCTTGAGGCACATCTTATGTGCATGGTGTGAGGCATATTTTGGTACATGTATGAGGTACATTTCTTGGTGATATTGATGCATGTTTGAGGCACTCCTTGATGAGGTTATGGAACATGTTTGAGGTACATGATTTGTGAGTTTTGGTATATGCCTTGAGGCACATATTGGATACTTGGCATATGGTTTGTTGTATAGTATATGATTAAGGAATATCATGAGTGATATGGCACATGATGGCATCTCTTGGTACATGGTTTATGGATGTTGGCACATGTTTGAGGCACATGGTTTGCGGTACATCTTGGCTACATGGTTGAGTGATGTTATGGCACCTTTGTATCTGGTTTGGTATATGTCATGGTTATTATAGGAAAATCCTTGTGATGTTGATGCATGGTTGAAATACACACTTGGTATATGTTGGAATATATACGAGACACATTATTTGGTGCTTGGTTGAAATATACATAGTTGATGCTTGGTACATGGTACATGCTTTTGGTATACGATTGAGGTATATGGTGTATCATTGATGTTATGGTACCTACACTTGGCATATATTATGGTACATGATTGGTGATATTGAGACACATCTTGGTGATGTTATGGTTCATGAGTTGATGATGATATGGTACATTGCTAGAGGCACTTCGTGGTATGGTACAAGTTCTGGTACATGTTGATGTACATGGTTTGGTACATGTTTTGATGTACATGGTATGGTATAAGTTGATGTACATGGTATGGTGATGGTTTTGGTATCCATGTGAGTGGATCTGATTGATGATGATATATCAGTGTCTGTGACAGGTACAATGATAGGTTGGATGATTGGTTGATCATCAAGCACATGTTGATGTGACAGAGTGACAATGATTGGTTGATGTGAAAATGACATGTTTGTTGATGACAGTGGAAGTTACAGGTTGATTAGTGGTAGTGATAGGTTGAGTCTACACTTATATTTCAGGGTGGTAGGACAGGGCAAGGAAAGGGGGTTGTAGCCTCCTTATGGTTGGTGTTGGAGAATTCGTGGAGTCGTAGCTTCCTTCAGGTTGGAGCCTCTAAATACGGGGGTCGTAGCCTCCTTCCGGTTGGAGCTGGAGAACATAGGGAGTTGGATATTCCTTCAGGTTGGAGCCTACTTCTAGTTGTAGCTAGAGAATTCAAGGAGTTGTAGCTTCCTTTAGGTTGGAGCATGTAAATAATGGGTTGGAGCCTCCTTCCAGTTGTTGCTGGAGAATTGGGAAGTTGGTGCTTCCGATGAATATATTCTTGATATATATAATAAAGAATTCCATGGTTTTATCCAATTTGGGTTTCCATGTAAATTCTAGTGTATTGTGTATCTGTGGTTGTTTAGTATGCACCAATGAATGATATTGATTATGATGCAATAATATAATGAATGCACAAGTGATGAACTATTGAATACTGTTGAAAAAGTTGAATATTATATATTGTGATTGAAAGCGATAAAAAGTGCTCATATTGATTCACCCCCCCTCTCAATATTCCAACACATCTCGCTACATTCTAGGCATTTCTGAGTGCAAAAAATGTCCTTTAGGGCCTCAAAATAGCCCCGAAAGTTTGGGACCCAAACAATTATAAAAAAAAGTACCAAAATGGAAATTGTTCTTTGAGCCAGTGGAATAGGTGGGTTGACACGGATATACACCTGTATTAGTCCTCCTCCCTTAGGAAGCAATGGTCTCCATTGCATTAAGTGCCCCCATCAGATGGGGAAAATTTTGTAAACTTGGCCCCGGGTGAGCCACTTTCCTTGGCGCAGGAGCTGCCCTGCTTTGAAAACTTGATAAAGTTGGATCCTCTGTTGCCGAGTGCCCTTAATCTAAGTGTCCCTGATCTGATCAATGGCTTCATGTTCCATTTAGTTATGGTTGAGCTCTGTCGATGTCAACTTCTCTGCAATCTCTGATGTGTCCAATAATGGTGGGAAGTATGGTCGAAGGAGGTCTACATTGAACACTTGGTGCAGGTCAAGGTAGGGGGGAATACTTAGCTCAAAAGCATTGTAACCCACAACCTTGGTGATGGTGTAAGGTCCATAGAAAAGTGGACGAGTCTTCCGATGGGGTCTTGTAATATACTCTTTCTAAAAATGCAACCAGACCTTGTCTCCCACCTGAAACTTGTGCAATACCCAGTGTTGATCATGGCACTATTTGTACTTAGCATTGGATTTCTGTAAAATATCATGGATTTGTTGCTGGATGAGCTGAATCTATTCAATAAAATTGGTGGTTTTGTCAGCTTGATATTGAGCATGGGATGATTCTGCTCATATGGATGCAAGGGGAAGTGCGACATAAATGGGACCCAATGGTTGAAATCCCAACCCCACCTGAAAGGGACTGTGGCTGGTTGAGCTATGAAGGACTCTATTGTAGCTATGTTGAACATATGAGAGATTCTCATCCCATGTGCATGGATTTTTGTAGTTGTACATGCAGAAGATATGTATGATCATTTTGTTTACGACCTCTGTCTTGCCATCATTTTAGGGGTGGAAGGCGATGGATTTAGTATGCTTGGTTTCCAACAATGACCAGAGGCTAGAACAGAATGTGCTTAGGAACTTGTTGTCCCAATCTAATATGATGGTATGTGGTATCCTGAAGTTTACCCACACCCATTTGAAGAAGATCTTGGCAGTGGCCTCCACTATGATATTCTTCTTGTAGGTTGTTAGGATGGCCATCTTAGAAAACCAATCAACCATAAAAAAAAATAGTCATTTCCCTGCTTGGTTGAAGGAAGGCCTGAAATGTAGTCCATTGATATGGATTCCCATGGTGTGTTGGGAGTAGGAAGACGAGTGTACAAACCTTGCTTCTTAGTGGCTGGTTTGGCAATGACACATGTAGTGTAGGACTTGATATACTTTCTGACGTCCTAGTGAAGTTTTGGCCAATATAAATGCTTCTATAGTACTGCCATAGTATTTTCCATGCCAAAATGTCCTACCATCTGACTGTAGTGATATTCCCAAATAAAATTTGCATGCTCGCTTGAAGGAACACAACGGTGGACCATATAGCATAAAATTCCGTCCTGAAGATGAAATTTAGTGACAGTCGCACCTGTGCCCAACATCTAGTTAATGGTAGTGAATTCAGGATCACTTTTGTAGAGTGGGGGCCACTCAGATGCCTCATGTCTATAGGAGTGGATCATTGTGGTTAAGGATGCAATTGGAGGTTGAATGAGGCAGTCACCGACATGATTGGTGCTCCCTATCTTATATTTGATTTTGAGATGGAACTGCAACAAGTATGTGGACCAATTTTGATGGTGGTCGTTCTATGATTTACCTTATGTCTGCATGAACTATAGAGGCTTGTGATCAGTGTGGATGTCTGTCTCCTTCCTGATAATGTAGTGCTTCCATTGTCGGTAGGATTATACAATGGAGTACATTTCTTTGTCATAGGTGGGGTACTTAAGGATGACATCTGATAGTATCTCACTATGATATGCCATTGGATGACCGTTGTTGGTCTCTAAAGATGTCCTAAACACAACCTTAGTCTGGCATTAATTTATCAACCGAGGATTCATATTTTATTTCAAAAATGTATGCAAAGTCTATGCATATAGTCGTAGAGGTTTCAATCGTGTAGATGATTTAGTTACAACAAATATGAGTTTATCTAAATTACTACAACAATCAAGTTCTTCACACATTAACTAAAAAATCTGAAACTCAATAATTCAATCAACATAAATATGTTCTGAGAAAAAACAAAATATAAATCAAAGCATCAATCAATTATTGAAATTCATTTACCTAAGAAACAATAATTTAATATTCGAGAAAACTTATGAATTGATCTCTCAATGATTAATTAATCTACTGGAAAGGAACAATGAATTATTTAATATTGAAGAAGGAACAACAAATGAAAATTTGATAAAAGGAACAACGTGTGCGGAAATGAAAGGAATTCACAAGCGATAAACTAACAATAATTGGAAATGGAACAACAATCGATAATATTCAAATGAAACATCTATTCTCTGCAAACTAACAACATAACCAATTCATAAAAGAATCAACACATTATCAAATCTATATAACTTTTTTGAAAGGAAATTCAAATCACAGAATTATAAGAGAATTGATATGATTACAAATGAGACAATAAGTCCTTTCGACTGAGCCCATGGTCTTCAAAAGATACTGCTACTAAAAACTCAATACGCAAGGATGATCAAAATGCTTGAAGCTTTTATTAATTCCCTAACTGATCAATCATTTACACTGGATTTCTATACATAATGTCAACAATTAAGAGATCTGAATGTTTGGTTAAAATCCTTGGGTATCTATCTATTGTTTTCTATCATTTATACATTACAATGAAATAAGTAAATTAAGCTATCCCGGGATCGAGAGATCCTCAGGATTTCTTTTACCATTTATGAAGATTGCAAGATAAAGAGTCAATCTCTCTTAGAGCCGTTTTGTGCATGATTTATTCAATATTCAATGGCCTACGCATCTTCTTGATCTTCTTAACTATCTTGGGTTAACAAAAAATGTTCATTTTTTCATAAAATCTAAACAATTCAAACCAAAGTTCAGAAAATATCTAATATCATTTAATAATATCTCCTAAATACTTTTTAACCATTTTCTTTCCTAATTACTTCAAATTAATAGAAAATTCATGAAAGAATATATCACAAATCATAGTAATAAGGAGAATATTTGTACCTTTTTTCTCAACCCAACATACCCCCCAGCTTACCTTTTTGCATGTCCTCATGCAATAAGATATTTTATATGTAAAGCAGTGATGCTGAAGGGTGGAGAGGTCTCTTTTCTAGGTCTTCGGAACCCATGCTTACCTTTAAGCTCTTCAAAAGAAACATCTTCCCCCTTCTTACGAATTTCATAATTACTCTGATAACCCTCTGGAGGATACCAAATAATGGGAGGATGTCACCTGCATCCAATCTAGGAAAGGAAGACCCTTCTTCCATGATCATTTTGGCATACCTAGCTAGCCTGAAGGTAGCTGCGTGATTTTTTTTGAAACCAAATGGTTCCTTGTTCTTGACTTCATTTGAAGACACTCCATCTTAATTTGGCAGCAGAAAGGGCTTCTTCTTTAATCTCTCAAAAATACTATAGACCTGAATGTACAACATGCCTATGGATAGGGGCTAAAGATTCCATAACCTTCTCCCTCTTCATGAATGCTCTATGATGCATAATAGTATCAAAGGATTTAGGAGGTTCTACTATGATCCATAGGTCTAGTCCAATCTCCCTTTTCATGAAAACCTTATGTGCTTTAGCTCACCTGGTTTGGTTTTAGGAAAAAAACAAGAATGCCCGAAACTGTATGTCCCTAGTGAAAGGATTGGGGTTCTCTTCTTTATTTTCTCCTAGGATGAAGATGTGAAGATATAGTCCACACATAAAGTATTGTAATCCATCATCTTGTTCTTTAAAACATGAAATAAAATTAGAAATAATGGTGAAATTAGAAGGTGTTCCTTCCCTAATATCTTTAACTTTTAGTAACAAATAACGTTCTAATAGAAACAAGGCATAGTTAACAGCAAGGGCCCTACAAGCTAAAATATCAGAATAAACAGAGCAAATTTATTTGATTTGCTCCAAAGCTCCATCAAGCTAGCCTTGTACCTTCTTCACCTTTTCTTTATCTCTTTTGATCTCAACAAAAGTATGATTCTCATTTGTTGACATGGATCGAAGTTGTTTGACAACTTTCTGATGTTCTGACACTATTACCATTTCACTTCTGCATTGAGTTAGGGTTTGTTGGGATTTTTATAGTTATGATTCCAACATTTTAATAATGGCATCTTGTTCAGTGGAGTGAAATACTTCTTCAGTCTTAACAACTGTTTCTATTGTTGTTGGAGCCTCTGTCTAAGTTTCTATTTCAATTGTTTCCAAAGGAGCACGCAATTCAGTTTGTGTTCCAACAGAATTGGTGTGAATTGTCCTTCTGGGAAGTGGATTTATTCCCTGTACTCTATCCCTCTTAGATTTCTTCTTCTTATGGGATTTTTCATCCTATTCCAGCTGCTCCCTAAGTTGTCTAATTGTTTCATTCAATCTGCCAACTTTTTGTTTTAATACTTTTATTTTCTTAACCTTTTTCCTCAATGCCTTGTTTTCATGTTTTAATTTTCTGATTCTATTATTTCCTTTTTCTGCCGTTTCTTCCTGTCTATGGGGAATTTCAAGGTCTTCCCCACCTTGATCAGCTGGTAACTTCTTCCCTATATATTCTAGGTTCTCTAGTTGTTCTAAAGGACTGTTTACCTCAATGTGAGGTTTTGACTATTCTTCTCCCTTAGGAGATGACATCTCCATATCAGGAAGGTCCAAGACAAGGTTTGAATGAGAAGAAGTTTGAGCTTGGGGCTCTCCCAACCTGTCTGTATCTTCAGTAAGTGATATCCCTAAATTTACCAATACTTGGGCCATCTCTTCTTCATAACTGACGAATAAATTATCTTGCTATTCTGCAGGGATTTCATGTGATGGTTGTTCTATTCATACAGTTTCCTGAGTGCTTTCAAGTTGTGTTGTTTCTTTACCCTTTATTATTTTTATAATGGAGGTTTCAGGAACATAAATTGTTCTATGTCTCTTCTTCTTTGATGTTCCTGCCTGGATGCTCTGATTTTGTGCCAACTGAATGAGGTCTGCTTCCATTTCAGGTTGGGGTACTAGAATTGAAATTTGGGCATTATCTCCTTCTGTCTAGGCTGCCTCAATTCCCTGTGGGGGAATTTCATGGTGGACTTCAGGTTGCTCATATTGTAGGGGCCTATCGGGCTCAATTAAGTCTCCCCAAGTTATTTGTGTATTGTTTAAGGCCCTGTTTACTATAAATTTTACTAACCCTTGATGACTGATTACATTAGCAGGGTATTTGGGTTTCTGGGTTCACCCGACGACTTCATGCAACATGGTATTAAAAAAGAATGGTATATTTATCACTGACCTTTGTTTTAGTACTGCGCAAAACTTGAGGTCGTGAGGTATCACCATGTCGTATCGCCCGTCACATGTGATATATCTCTGTATCACGCCTGCTAGCTCCTTCCATGGTTCATTGAGAGCAGAGAGGTTGAGGCCTTTCCCTTTTTTGTAGAATTCTTCTCTTGGTTCTGCGAAGGACTCCATAGCCTCCTTAAGTGCTGTATATTTCTTGGTCCACTGTGTTCCTTCGTTTGGGAGGCATGTTACCTCAAATATAATGGCATCAGTAACTGGTATTTTTATACCTCGAATTACTGAGACTCCTCCCTATAAGTTTTTGAAAAATGATAGCACGACATTTACATCGAATCCCTTTAGCCTGTTAAGTATTGCGTTCATCCCTGACGGTGTAGAATTTCCCTGGCTTGGTCGGTTACTTGCAGCAATGTAGGCTCGTAACGAATGCTTCAACCACCGATGTTTTTTGTAAACAAGTTAGCACAACTATCATTCCCAACTACAGACTTAGTTAGACGAGTCTGTGAGAAAAAAAAACTAGAAATGGTAAAAAATACAGAACAACAATGGCATATATAAATACAAATTTTCCCATTAATTGTAATTATTATGGTCTATCGATAATCACGTGGAATATCCGCCCCATGATAAATGAAAAGGTAAACCTCGACCGTTGATATGTGTGAGTGTAACGATGGTGGTCAGTCAAGTGAGGGATAATTATTACACCGCCGCCGTTGGGAGAATGACCATTAATAACTTTCAAAGCATTTAAATGTTAATCATGAACGATAATCACACCGTTTGTGGGAAGTACAAGTTCAAATACCAATGTTCAAAATATGTTAAGGAAGAATATTCTGAGTAGTCTAAATTTGTTCACATTTTATAAATATTCCACATGACATAAATTTGTTACTTTCCCTTGTGTTTAATATAACTAGAATGATAGCCTCTTTTTTAAGAAAGGAAGTCTAGGAACACAAAAAACAACTTAGAGTATAAAAAATAAACTTCCATACCACAGGCAGAGCCACTGCTGCCAACAGGCATCCATAGTCTCGACAGGTTTCCTTTTAACCCATAGATGAGCCAATATCCTCAATAAATAGTTTGAATCGTCTTTTCCCAAAAAATAGGCCACTATCCTGGTTTGGTAGCCAAATAACGACAATGCCACTCACTAGATCGTAACCTAAGTGAACAAGCCGGCTCGTGATGAGACCTCTTGTCCTTTGACACTAAATACCAAGGGCCATTGCCCTGGTGTGGTAGACATAGTGGGAATGCCACTTATGTTAATATCTTATGATAGTGGTAGGTTGGCTCATGATGAGACCCCCTATCCTTGTGGGAGAAGTTTATTTTCTTTATTTTAATAATTATTTCCTTCTCTCTTTTTTTTTTTTAATGCTTTATTAAGGGAGGCTCATCTACTCCTTAAGAGTGTGGGATAACGTAATAAGTGTAATAATTCCAAGTAAAAATGTGCCTTAGACTCCTTATTATGATGTGAAGGAAAATTATCATTCAAGTATATGTATATATATAGGGGAAATAAACAAATTACGATGGTTAAGGATTATGAACAATATTAAGATAATTCGGAAAAATCAATCCAAAAAAATTTTGATAAGGTATGATAGATAGTCCACAAAAGAAAATGACAAATCACTACTATGATAGTTAGAAGTGATGCTGTTGAAAATTAGTTAGTGAATTTCATACCCAAAGGAGTGGCTAAACGTATCAGAAGGACGTGTTGTTGGTGAAAAATCGTTACTTTCAAAGGAAAGGAACAAAAACAGGAACAACCACAATTGTTATTGTTTCTTTCAAATGAACATCGCTTCTCAAAAAAAAAGGAACGCTAATCGCGACAAAGGGAATGGCAGCTGTTATATTCGAATGAACGATATGACTCGCAAAAGGGAACGACAATCACAACAAAGGGAATGACAGTTGTTACATTCAAATGAACAACACTACCCGCAAAGGGAACACCAAACACAACAAAGGGAACAAAAAATATTACGTTTGAATGAACGACACTACCCGCAAAGGGAACAACAATCGAAACAAAGGGAACGACAACCGTTATGTTCGAGAAAAAATGGCGCTGATATTCAAATTCAACCATCTAATTAAGTAATTGGATACCTCCTGCAATTGTTTTTAGCGAATCTAGGATTGATTAGTCATCAAATAAATTCATTTAATTTTAGTTAGGTTTATTCAATGATTGCAGTAGTGGATGGTTTGCAGTGTCATGCATTCATTTTATATTTACTACAGCTACACATTCTTTTAGTGCAATCACCCGACTTTTTGCTGCGGAACATGACATATTCATCTCTTGTGTAAAACAAGGTTTATATTCGATGGATTTTTCAAAGTGAGACAGAAGCAATTTGAAGTTCGAATAAGGAACAAAAAATAGTGCTAATTATATTCATTACAATCATCTTTTCTAGTTTTTATTCTCCAAATCTCTTTATAGTGAATTTCCTAGAAAGTAAAAACCTAAAAACTCAATCAAATATTTAAATAAAACTATATACAATATGTACATTGCTAATAAAAACAAAATTTTTATGGCGCTGAAGTTGTTGGGTTGCCTTCCCATCCAACTAAAATCTGAACAGTAGGATCATTAATTACTTCTTGGAAAAATGATTCTTTTGAAAGCGGCTGGTGGTAGAGTCGTAGCCGATGTCCATTTACCAGAAAAGGAGAACCATACTTGTCGATGGTAAATAAAGTGACAGTTCCATTATCATGAGCTTCATTGATTTCATATGGCCCCAGCCACCTTGTCTGTAATTTCCTAGGAAAATCATAAAATATGGAATCATAGAGAAGCGCCCAATCACCTTTATGGAAGGATTTCTTCTTGATATGCTTATCGTGCCAGCTAGCTCTTTGTTGCTGAATAACAACTGTGCACTGAAGGGAGAACATGCGTGCTTCATCTAACTCATTGAGCTATTGTAAGCACCGTGTGTGTGCCTCCGTAAGATCCAATCCAATTTCCTGGGCCATTCTTAGAGTCTTGATCTCAAATTCAATTGGAAAGATAGGTTCTTTGCCAAAGACTAGGTGATAAGGAGAGTAGCCATTAGTGTTATGCGATGTTGTGAGATAGGCCCATAAGGCATTTGGAAGCTCGACTTCCCAATTTTGATAGTTTGTTGAGACTGTTTTTGTCAAGATTGCCTCCAATACTTTATTGGTACTTTCCACTTGTCTGTTTTCCTGTGGGTGGTATGGGGAGGTAACTCTGTGTTTAATGTGATAATTGCATAGAGTGGCTGAGATTTTATGTGCTGTAAATTGCGACCCTCTGTCAATGATCACTTCCTTGGGTAATCCATAACATACATATAATTCAAAGAGAAACTTAATGAATTCTTCCTCAGTTGTGTTTGACAAGGCCACTGCTTCTACCCATTTGGTCATATAGTCTGTTGCAACTAGTTATACGCTTTCTGGTTTGATTTTGGGTTGAAGGGGTCAAAAAAATCCAGTGGCCATCTGTCGAAAGGTTCCACCACCACTTGTGCTTGTAGGGGAATTTCATCATCTTGGTCTGGTTGGCCCATCCTCTGACAACTGTCGCAAGCCTGTACATACTTCTTTGCATCTTTGAATATTGAGGGCCAATAGTAGCCCATCTGTAAAACCTAATGCCCAGTTCTGTGATCTGCAAAATGTATGCCACAGGGATCATCGTGACCCGCCTTCAAGACATCATAAATGTCATCATCTCTGACACATCTTCGGATATGAAGATCAGACCCTATGTGGAAAAGATATCCACCAATCCAGGTGAACTGTGCATTGCACCGAAGGATTAATTTCCCTTCTCTTGATGACATGTGTGCTGGTAGTTTCCCAACTATCAGATAATTTGCCACGTCAGTGTACCAAGGTGTTTTAATAGTGACAACGAAAAAGTGTTTGTTTGGAAAATGGTCTTCAACTGTCAAAAAGTTATCTGTTTTGGGTACGCGAAACAATAAATCTGCAACAAGATTCTCTCTTCCAGGCCAATCCTTAATGGTGATGTCGAATTCCTGCAATAGCAACAACTATCGAATAAATGGTCCATTAGTAATTGGTTTGTTAGCTAAATTTTTGATAACAGAATGATCAGTATACATAATAACTGGATAGCCTGTTATATAGTGGCGAAATTTATTAATAGCGTGTATAACGACTAAAATTTCTTTTTCCGTTATTGTGTAATTTAATTCGATAGAAGTAAGATTTTTGCTAATAAAATAAATAGCACAAGGTTTCTTTTCTTCTTCCTATCCAAGGACAACACCTATGGTGATATCCGATGCATATGAAGAGATGTGAAATGTTATTTTCCAGTTTGGTCCTCTCAGCATCGGTGCTGTTGAAAGCAACCTTTTGAGTTATGAAAATTCAACATCACACTTATTAGACCACTAAAATTCCACATTACCAGTTAAAGCATGTAAAGGTGCAACTATCCTTGAAATTGTTTCTATGAATCTGCGATAATATCCTGCACAACCAAGGAAAATACGTAGCTCGATTTGTGTACGAGGTGTAGGAAGATTAAGGATTACCTCTATTTTTGCTGGGTCTACCTTGATTCCATCCGCAGAAACATAATGTCATAGTGCCACACCTTCAGTCGTCATCATATGACATTTCTCATGACTCAAACATAGCTGCTAGCGCGAAAAACCCCCCTATGGCTACACCATGGTTTACAATGTAGGTAGATCAATAATCGTTTAAAAGTACCCTACTTCTCTCACTACCCCAAACATATCCCAGACTCATACACGAAAATAAAAATGAGAAGGATCGGGTAACTGTACCTCTACTCCGCGTCCGATGATGATCCTCTCGCACTTGTTAGCTTTGCTGTCTGCAAACCTCCTACCAAGGATGGCCTTCATTCAAAGACAAATAAACAAAAAAATACAAGCATGCATTTCATATATAAATCAAGGGTTAGATGTTAGAATAAAACACAAATCTAATGCAAACATTCGACACATCATGTTTTGGGACAGGAAAAGTACTTTTATTGATAATACAATGATCACTTGCAACCAGTGACGACTACTGCTCCACAAACCTGGTCCAGGCTCCTCTTCACCAAGCTCCAAGTGCACCTCCATATGGATTTCTCCTCTCAACCTTATTCTTTGGAAATGGAATGGGTTATGATGGAGGAAAAAGGGAAAATTGGGGAATTTTGAGGCAATTCTCACAAGATGGCTACAAATTCTTGGGGCAAGGAGGGGATGTGAAACGGGAAGAGTTTCACTGTTCTTATGTATAGATGTGGAATGATACCCCAAAACCTCCTTTTATATGAAAAAATTATTTTTATTCAGTTGGGTGATGGGCTATAGGTGATGGATTAGTTGGGAAACTACCCAATAGCCCGTAATCTCAACGAATTCCTTGCAACTTTTTAATTTTTGCAACTTTTGCGATTATACACGGGATGTAGTGGTGCAACATGTGCACGTATGCAGATTGTAGTGGTGTAGCAAGCATATGTACATGAGCAGTATTGGTGTAGGGTGCATACATCTTCAAAAAATGAGTTTTTAAGAAGAGCAACTGAGTGATGGCTTGGCAAAAAATGCAAGTAAGAGGGCCAAACGCCATATATGAATATGTAGATAAATTTAGGGTTATAACAAATTCCCCCTAATGTGTGAGGTCAAAAGAGCATCTGATGGCCGAAATACATTACAAAATCTTCAGAAATGTACAAAACGAGTGATCTCGGGACCAGAGTTCGGGAGGTGCCATATGCAAAAAATAACAATTGTCTCTCTGAGGCGGGCATACCCATGCTCGAGATGAAATAAATCATGGATTCCAATCAAATACACTGCATATCCATTTCATATAACTATATAAAGTGTAGTTGTGAGCAATACACAATGGATCTACATCTCAAAATCAAAGATATACAAGTATAGTATCTATCTTCAAGAAGCCAATACCGCCCGATGGCTGGAGATGAGGTCTTCATAGCTCGAGAAACAACTTCAAGATATTCAAAAATCAGGTAGGAGTGTAATGTGAATTGACAACTTCACTACCCAAAGGTCTTTGACAACTCATCGAGAAAAGACAAGAGGATCTCGATGATCAGGCATGGAACTTCATTGATTTCGAACAAGGACTTTATTGGACTTTTGGGATGGCTAGGCATGAGGCCAAGAGAAAAACTGCAGAAAGTATGACTCAGGTTGGGTGAAATTTCCCTTGGACAAGAGCACGGAAGATGATCAGACTCAGGAAACATGACATTGACATAAGTTCATGATGCAGGAGGCAACACAAAATCTCCACGTGTTTGGAAGAGTAACCAAACAGAGGAGGCCACAACTCTATGTAGAGAGAACAACTTGCTAAGGTCATATCATATCCCAATGCTTGAAGACAAACAAATGGATGTGCTAAGGGAGACTCATTGTGCTACCAAAAAAATAATATATATTTCCCGTCCCCTCTTTTTGGGTTTTTTTATTTTTTTGTCTTTTTTTCAATTTTTTAAAGATCTCGAAAAAAGAATAAAAGAATGCTATGTCACAAAGGAGGAACGAGTGTCGCAAGAATACTAGTTCCAAGTGCCAGGAACACACTAATGCTTAGAGCAAGGAGAGATGTGCAGGAAAAGGACACTCGGGGAAAATTCTTCTATGGGTCAAGGTGTCAAGTCACAGAGGCAAAGTGCTACAAGGCTTGCATATAAGGCATGCTTCAAAGGTTCAGTTGAGAGAAACATGGATCCGACATTAGGAAAAAGATGCAGATATGAAAACATGATTAGAAAGACACAATGAAAACCCCCTTCAATGTAATTTTAACGAGCCTAGAGAAGGTAAGATCGATAGTTTTTTCATGTTTAGAGAGTCTGAAAAAACATAAAAGAAGACTCCACTAGGGTACCTTTTTTGAAAATAGTCTAGTCGGTTCGAAAAAAGGGGTAAACTTGCACCTAATAGATGTATATTCGAAACCATTTTAACAAGTGTGACAAAGACAAGATCACTGGACAATCTTTTCAATTTTAAGGAGTCTGAAAAGAGCTTAACTATGGACTCACTTGGGGATGTTCTTCTGGACCAATTTAACAACCGTGAAGGAATAAGGTCACTCGATGATATTTTCAATTTCAGGGAGTCTGAAAAGAGCTTAACTATGGAATCCATGGGGGTTGTTCTTCTGGACCAATTTAACGAGTGTGAAGGAACAAGGTCACTCAACGATCTTTTCAATTTTAGGGAGTCTGAAAAGAGCTTAACTATCGACTCCGTGGGGGTTCCTTTTTCATAAATTTAGTCCCTCAGGCCTAAAAAAGGGTTTAACATATACTTGAGAATACTCTTCTAGCGAACCGAAGCTCCTAGAGTATACCTTTGTTCGTAAAATTGACCATCCAAACCGAAAAGGGGGTAAACTACCGTTGGACATACGTGCCTTCAAGTTTTAGTTTGGCGAGCGTGAAGGACAAAAATATCGCTCAACAATATTTTCATGTTTAGAGAGTTTGAAAATGGCTTAAATAAGACTCCAAAAGGTTACTTTTCTGAGTTAATCCAGACAAGATTGAAAGCATAAATATAGTCTCGTCGGATGTTGCTTTTAGATTTCAAAGCGAGCTTGAAATACAACAAAGCATGCTCATGTTTGGAGTCCCGAGGGTGAGGCCAAGAGTGATGGTGCATCAGATGAATGAGGCTCAAACTCATAATCATGATAGGACTAACAAGGACTCCTGATCCTAACGTCATTAGAGAAAACATGGATGCCAAAAATGCAACAAGGATCTATCTAGGGAATCCATGTAAAGGTAGGCTCTACCACGTAATCATGACACTTCTAAAACAAAAAAGATGGTTTTGTGTCATACTTCGCTGGGATCAATCCTATGGCAAAGCGAAAAAGACAACGAGATGCAGAAAGTGGAGGTGGAATCCTAACTTATATGCAAAAATTTGGAAAAATGACTTTTTCCAAAGGGCCTTTAAAAGTGATCCATCTCCCAAAACGTTACCAAACCAAAAGGCAAAGTGCATCGTAACATCCAATAAGAAACTCAAAAACCACATTAAATGATTTTCAAGCTAGAAAAAATGACAAAAGGGTTCCAAAAAGTGGCAAAAAGGGGAAAAAAGTATATAAATAGAAGCTCACAACTCATTTTCACCATTGCAATTTGAAAATGAATCAGAAGGTAAAAAATACCCCTTTACTAAAAGAGTTGATTTCAGGAGCTTCAAAGGAAGAAACAAACTTCTGCTTAGACCAAGTAAGTACAAACTTATCCCTCTTTCATTTCAATACTTCAATTATGCATTGTTTTTAGTTTTTTGGGGGGTGCGCCCTCTTAAAAAGGGGTGACCCTACATGTACGTGTGTTGTCTAAGGACAACACACATATGTACACAGTCAAATAATAGTATGACAATGTACATATGTGACTGTGTCCAAGACATACCGCGTACACCCAAAAGTATGGAAAAAAATAAAAATGCAAGAGCTAACTCCCCTTTGAATTGTCATGGGCGACCCTACGTGTATGCGGGCTATCCAAGGACAACACATGTATGTACAGATTCAAATAATAGTATGCCAACATACATACGTGACTGTGTCCAAGAAATCCCGTGTACACCCTCAAAAGTATGGAAAAAAATCAAAATGCAAGAGTTAACTCCCCTTTGAATTTTCATGGAACAGGATGTATGTCTACTGGAGGGAGAGGGAACATGAGGAGATCGATATCTTGGTCAATGAGGACCCTGCTACTATCGCTGCATTGAAACAATGTGGGTTATGGAATTTATATTGGTGTCCATTCATGAGGAAAAAACCCAGGCTACCGAATTCCCTGGTGGATTATTGGCACCCTAACGCAGAGGCGTTCATGCTTGAGGGGCAGTTGTTGACTCCAACGACTGAGGAAAAATATTTCTTGACTGGCCTCTCGAGGAGAGGGGAACCAATCAACATACGTACGTTTCCTCCTGGGCCATGTTGATGGGTCTTAAATCCCTTGACTCAACAATAGGAACCAAACTCGCCACCGAGGCCCAATTAGACTCTGCAACGTTTAAAAATGGAATGGTTCTCTAGATCTTATGATCCAACCAGTTTATTGATGGGATTTGTGTTTTCTTGTGAGGGATCTTCCTTTAGTTAGGACTATTCTCTTCTGTATTTTCTCTTGGGTGGGGATGATATGAGAGATGATAGCCAGTATAAACCAACTTTACAAACAACAGGATTAATTTTTAACTACTGGGGAAGAGGCTAAGCTTGGGATAACCTGCTGCTCAACATGCAGACAATTAATCTATACCACAAGCCTAGTCCTAATACATTAACCACGTGAGAATCCCATTACTGTATGAGAAACTAACTATCATAAATAAATCACATATGTAATAAGATCAAGGCAAGCAAAATAATTCATCTACCATAACCATTCATCACATAATAACACAACAATTTATATTCATCATTAAAGAAAAGAACATCAAAACATTGCACCAGATAACTTGACAACATAATTAATTTCTCTTACTCATTGCTGCATCATTCATGAAACATGATAGGAAGTAGTTCTTCTCCAATTCCAATCACATGCATCTGATGAAAATATCTTGTCTTTGGTCCAGAAGGACTTCTCAAATCATAGTAGTCTCAAAATAATTCTTAACAACCAAAAAAAAGAAAGAGTTCTTATAATAACCATCGACCCCTCACTAATTGGCCGATGTCCTTATTTATAATATAAAGTTTTAACTGAAACTAACGGCTAAGTGTAGTTTAAACAAAACAAAAATCACCACGTGGCATTATCTTCTAACAATTTTTTTAATAGTCAACCTGAGATACTTCTTGGAAAGGGAGACTTCTCTCGTATTCATCCAACTGATAAACAGTTCTTTACAAGTTTGGGTCCATGGAATCTATGTTGTTCCATCGGGGCTGCATATATTCCCTTGATGTCTACTGCATGCGCCCGATACTTTATTAGAATGGAGTTCAACTTCTATAACATGGTTCTGGCTCTGATCGGATGTTCTACGAATTGTTTCACTTGACATGGCCTCACATTGGTTATCTTTGCGAACTCTTTGGTCCATAGCGAGTCTTGTTCGACATGCAACTTGACCACGTCGCTCAGGTCGATGAAATTGTTGGGGGTGCCAAATTTGAGGACCCAACATCCTTCATTATTTTGTTAATTTTATTCTAGTGCTTCTTTCACCTAGTCCATTGTTCTTGGATCTCTCGATGTGGGTCCCGAGACATATTAACCCAGTACTCGGTTGATTGCTTCATGCGATTAAGACTACTTTTGCCTACCATCTGAATGCCATTATTTTTCTTGTCTCGGCCTTGCTGGAATGCCTCAATGTACATGAGTCTTTCTACCTCTTGCTGTGCCCTTTCATACCATCGTTCCATATCCTTACATGTCACGAGTGCCATGAGAGTGTCTTCCTGGAACTCAACCATGTTCTCGGTTAACATGTGTCTTTCCTTCTTGAACTCGTTGTAAACTCCTCCAAACTCACCTTTCAGATACACAGTGGTCTACATGGTGCCTTTATAGTATTCGACAAGATGGCGCAAGTTCTCAAGATCCTTTAGGGTGGAAGATAGTTCCTTTTCGTCCCTCCTTTCTCTATCCAAGGTATCATCCTAGAGGGCCTTTCCCATGCCGATCAGTTTAGACATCCGAGCATCTACTGTGTTGATTATGTTTTCCTCTATAGTAACCAAGATGGAGTGATCCAACGTGATCCTTCTTTTCTTCACGGTCCTTTGAACAATGGCCTTTCTTTTTTGATCATAGGATATTGCATAGATATTTGCTACCTCGTCTACTGGCTCTGGTATCTACTGATCGCCCCATGTGAGCTTGTATCCCAGGATATCAGTGGTGTATATTTGTTCAAGGTTGGGCTCTTGAAATTCCTCACTCTGCCTCGTGGGTTTGACCTCTACCTATCGCTCATCAGGGATTTGAGTATTGGGCGGAATAGAGGTGTCGGGTACAGACTCGTTACTTACTTTCTCGTCGGTCGCAGAACCACTGATCTCTCTTTGCAAGGATTCTTTCTGTCTCCTTCGATTCTGGCCTGTCATTCAGATCTGCTTCGGTTTCTGATTCATTGGGTTCTTTTGTGTCGAGGTCAGTTTCAACTTTTGTCTCCTTTTTCAAGCCCTCCTTGTCTTGAACTTCGGGCTCCGGGGAAGAAAATTTCTGGGGAGATTTTTCCTCTTGGACAGGCATAGGGGAGTCGTGAGATGGTTCCGGGATTTCTTCATCGCTATATATATGTATAAGTTTTCTAAGGGGATTAGGCGCTCTTGTTTCTATCGAGACCCGACCCATATCTAGTTGATTTGTCCCACCCACAAGGGAATTGACCGACGATGTTGTGGATCCAGGGTTTCCTAACCCATTGGTGTTCCCTAGGTTTGTGGAATCGGGGCCGCTTGACACCGTCGACCTTTGTTCTCGGGTACCAGTTGGAAGTGCGAGTGTTATGATAAGGCACAGATCATCCTGCATTCACTTCATTAGCGGCTGGATTTTCTGGTACAAAAGTTCACCCATCCCCTGTGCAACTTGAATTTCAGGGAAATCCCTGATTTGTACCTAGGATTCCTAATAAGCTTTTGCCATTTCGGTGCCTTCTTGGGGATCACCTATTTCTTCTCTCGATTAAGATACTACAGTTCCTTCCTAGGTCTTGATAATTTCTTGAGATGTCTGCTCGAAAGACGTTACTTGTTCTTCCCAACTCATAGCTTTGAACTTGGTTTTTTGAGGATCAACCCTCCTTGATGACACCTCATTCCAATCTTGAGCGTTTTTGGTGAAAATTTCATCTTCGAACCAAACATGGGTGTAAGGCCAACATGATGATACCTACGATGCGTGTTGTAGGACGAGGACCTTGGGATCGTGTTTGTGAAATCGACCAGTTTGGAACCGAAATTCAAATTGACTTAGCCCTTCTTGTTTAGCATGCGCGATATATTTGACCATGTAGAAGCCAATATGAAACCCATACGGTATGAAGGCCCGCTTCTTGTCCTTTACTAAAGTGGCATCATACCTTTGCAGGATGGTATGGTAGCAAATTTCCCCTAATACTAGTCGGTCGGGAACATATATGGGTAACAAATGGGGTGCCCCTGTGGCTTCGAAAACCCCGATGTAGGTTTCACGCTCATCTAGATACCAGTGACCCACTTTTGATTTAACCTTTTTTGCCTCATCTGACAGCCTAGGGTACTCTTTCTTGAACAACAAAAAATATATGCATGCAATAAACTGGTCACAGATAAGAGCATAGGATTTTTTGTACATGTTTTCCCATAAGATGTTGTAGTATACATGGACCAGGAGCTCCGAGAAGTGCCAGTTTAGGTTCATTCCAGAGAAAATGTTCCTGGCATAGATGATGTCCAACAGATATGAGGCCATATAGAAGGAGGGGGTTTCCCCCTCTTTCGACGTATGGGCTTGTCTTATGCAGGTGCTCAATTGTTTGGAGATGATTGCACCCCAATTGAAACCTGTGCCTGAAATGGCCACCATATAAGCTAGAGGCATCCAAGCCTCTGAAAATGGGGAGAAATATTTCTCCCCATGCAACGTACAGAGAGGATCCATCAGGTATATGTATGGTTCCCTTATATTGGTCGTTGGATACCAGCCGATAGTCCGGTTCGTGAATTTTTTTTATTCCCTCCACCACAACGCCATGATTTTTCTCATATCGTGTGATACATAAAAACTCAAAACAAAATCAATGCTTATCTTTTCTTTTGACTCCCTGAGCTTGTAGTAACTTTGAACCTATGATGGGAATAAAACCCCGACGCATCCACCATTATCATCGTTAATCAAACATTTATGCGCATTAGTGTGGTCAATGAGCCACTTTAGGATCTCAATGCAAGGAAACACTGGAGTTCGGATTGTTATCATCGAGCTTCCTTGTATCAGGATCATCATCATCGAGATTCCTTGTATTAGGATCACTATGCGGGGTATACTCGAGGGGTTCTTCTTTCTTGATTTTGTTAAATAATTCTTCCTAGCAAGGAAATGTTATTTTGGCTCCAATGTTTGCCTCTGTGTCTCCGAAGGTCGGGGGTTGGATGAAGGCCTTCTTGGTAGCTGTCTTAATGACAGGCACTGGTTTGGGGGCGAATTCTAATTGTCTTGCAACTGCTGGGGAGGATCCCTCTCCTACTTCTGGCTCTTGTGGCTTTGGCGCTCTAGGGGATTACCTGGTGGATGGATTCTTCGGAGGCATTGTTCCTGCAATTAAAATGACCTTTAAACACATGAAAAAAGTAGCATTGGGTTTTGAACATATAAATTGAAGCGTAAAACACAACAAGTGGATGCATACCTGTAATTCTTTCTAATATAGTCATGTAATAATCACTGAACCTTGGACGTCTTACCCAGATTGTTAGCCTTCTTCTTATGTTCTAAATTCCTCACCACGCAGAATAAGTTCATACACAATGACTCGAAATCATATAGTTGGAAAGATTATGTCCGTCGTATCAATAAGTTAATACGAGTAATGAATGCAATTCAAAATAAACCATCGTCATATTTCTGCAAATAAATTCTAACTGATTGATGACAGAGGCGTGAAGGAAGATGCATTGTATCGACAGGCTTTAAATAGTCTCTTTTGATTCGTGCACGGATTAGCAACAAATGCACGATCCATGAATTAACTAACATTTTAAATGCTTCGTACCCAATGAATCTAAGGGTTAAAACGTCTCATCATGTCATGTCTCTCTGGTGTGGAGGTTGGGGGATGGCTACTATCCTGGTGCATACTTCTACGGATACCGATGATATCAGGGATCAGTGATCGGGGAAAGTTTAGGTGTGCAACTCCTTGGCGGGTAGTCATCTTCGTGACCTTCTGTCGCCAAAAAAATTTCAGGATTCAGCGGTCGGTGATACCACTCCTCTCCTTGCGTGATGCTTACCTTTTTCGTTTTCTTGCCGAAGACGAATGGATCGGTATTCGACGATATTCCTACCAGAGTTCATTCGCAAAATAAATATTTTCGTCTGCCGACGCCGATGAAGATCGACGCTCCACTATTTTAAACTTGTCACCTTTAATCTTTACCGATGTTGAACTCCCTATGCACGTTGGGGAAAGCTTTAGTTTGCCAATTCCTTAAGTGGTTGTTAAGTACCTCTTAATGGGTTGTATGTTTAAGAAAACTTAAAAAAATTCAAACATGAAACATAAAAGATATGCAGAGGCATCAATTTCATATTGAAGACAAAACAAAACAGACAGTGCAAAGGATCAAATGGTACCCAAAAAGTAAAAAATGGACATAGACTTTTTAGGGTGTGTTGAGTGCTTAACAGGCCCTTCAACATCGCCGACTACATTGGGATGCATTGCGAGGCCAACACTGAGAAAGTAGGTTCTCAGGTGCCCATCCACAAGATCACCAACTTGTCACTGAGGTGATCGTTTTGCTTATTGGACGGATCAATGGATCCGTGACCCTAGACCAGGCTTCTTAGGAGCACATGTATTATGAAATGCAGTGCCTAAATGCATGAATATTTGACTGGAGTGCGATCATGCTTGACTGCATGAAGATGCAACTCACAGAGTGCCGAGAGCGTAGAAACAAGAACTTCGTGTTCAATACCATTTTGTGCTCATTCTTCTTTGAGAGGGTACCCAGTTTGAGTTCGAGAGAGATGGTATGGGGGCATGTGGCCACCTTCCCATCGGTATGTAGATGGGAACATTGCTGCCTTTAAAAAGGGCAGGAAGGACCATAGAGTCCTTCGATGACAAGTTCTTCGACTGGTGGGCATGACATATTCTAGTGATAGAGGACTACCCCTATGGTAGAATCAACTTTTCCAGGGATCCGAACATTCTTGTACTGTTGATATTATGGTAGCTGAGGGAGGTATTTACCTCCATGTGTAAACCTGATGAGAATAGAATACTCCGAGAAGCAAGAAGAAACCCTAATGCGTTGGCTAATAACCCTAGAAGACTTGTCGGCTCAAGAAGATAATTTATATTAGGTTATTAGCCTCCAAGAGAACAATTCAACCAGAAGAAATACTAATATATTGAATAGACAAATACCCAGAATGAGAAGTCGGGCCAGGAAGTTAGCCATAATTACTATAAATATAGGAGTCCATTCTTCATTTTAGTGGGCAATCTTAGAATTGCAAAGCAACACTTGTGCACACTGCAGTGCCTAGTTTTGTGCACATGTTTGGAGGAGAGCTGCTGGTGCAGCTGTTGCAGCTAGTAGTTACGTTTTGGCTTGGAGTATCTCTTGGCTAGGGTTTGGACTATCTTATCAGATCTTGTTGGTGCGCTATCCTTGGGGAAAGGTGCGCTACCCTTTGTTTGGATATGTAGCCTAGGGTTTTCTTCCAGAGTGATTCTCTGTCAAGGTTAAGGTGCTTAGAGGGTGGCTTCGGCCTATGGTTGGGTGACAATAGAGATATTGTCAATGGAAAAATGAGCACATTCATTCATATTCTAACAAATTATGGGCCCACACCTCCTTCATTCAGTCTAACCGCTGGAAGGAAACATAAACGTAAGGATATTGAGCTCGTTGAAGAACTGTCTCTAGCGTTTCTAGCAGGAGCAATCACCATAGCACTGCTGCTAGGGTTACTAGAAGGTGCAGTTGCAGAAACCCTAATCCTCTCATTGAGGCACCTTAAGTGAAGGGATTGGCCAAATTTCCAGACAAATCAATGCGCCCTAGCCTAGCACATCTCCTGATACTCTCAGCAAGCCAAGACGTCAAGTTTGAGTTTCTGGTCAAATCTAGGGTTGACCAAGTCAAAGCAGCCATGACTTACTCTATGAAGTCAGAGAATAAGTTAGATGGACCTCATCCTTGCCAAGAAAAGGATCGACCATGGAAGAAAATGATCGACCTCATCCTTGCCAAGAAAAGGATCGACCATGGAAGAAAATGATCGACCTCATCCTTGCCAAGAAAAGGATTGACCATGGAAGAAAATGATCGACCTCATCCTTGCCAAGAATAAAGTGTTGAATATCGTGAAAGGAAAGATCGTGAAACCAGTGTTTGAAGAAGGAAAAGAGAAGGAACCACAAAACATTGCGGTTATGGAGAAATTCAAAGATGATGGCATCAATGCTATGAGTATCATAGTGGAATCTATAAAAGACCACTTGATACCCTACATCTCCCATCTTGACTCATCAAAGAAGATGTACGATTCCCTAACAAATCTCTTCTCGGTCAGAAACATTGGACAAGTTATGAGTCTGAAGAATGAGTTTCGTGACATGAAGATGAATGATGAGGACAACATAACATCATATTTTGTGAGAATCTCTCAGTTAAGTGATCAACTACAAGATATTGAAGAGACCATCTCAGAGAAGGAATTGATAAGCATAGTACTCATTGGTCTTCCCAAGACGTGGGATGCATTTTCTGCAAGCATGAACACAAGGAAGGAGTATCTTACATTTGAAGAACTTTGGACTTGATGTGCTCAAGAATAATCAAGGATCAGTGCAAAAGAGAAACCCCAAAATAAGTACGATGATCAAGCCTTCACAACAAGATTCAAGAAATTCATGAACAAAAGGAAGTTTGGTTCAAAGAGGAAGACAAATCAAGAGAAAGATATTTTAGAAATACAATGCTTCAACTGTCGAAAGTATGGTCACTACAAGAATCATTGTCCCAAGCTAAAGAAAAGGAAGGAGAAAACACGAAGCATCAATTGCCAAAGAAAAGGAACCTACAAAGAAGACTAAGCAGGATGAAAGAGACTTCTTCCAAAGGTAACAATACTCTTCTTATTTCTTGTACATATCTTGTTTGCATCGTCTCTGTACATATCTTGTATATATATATCTTGGAAGATAATGTGTTCCAAGAAGAACTGTACCTATGGAAGAACAACAAGATAAGGATTGATATCATTAGATAATACACATGAAAGGATGAAATACATCAAACAAATCATGTGAAAGCTACTGCAAGATAAGCCGAATCAATCATGAAGAGACTTAGAAGAAGCAAAGACAGAAAGAAGTCAACAATCAAGAGGAAATTAGAGAAAGAATTATGACATTTTTTAGAAGAAAACAAGACATAAGCGTAGACTCTGTTAGACAAAGAGAGCTAATTATATATTGCAGAAGACAATAAGGATGTAGACGGAAGCGTGGACTCTGTTAGACGGAGGGAGCCGATTATATGAACTCATACATGAAGCAAGGATTAGGAGGGAGCTAATCATATGATCCATTGAAGATGATGAAGTATATATCCATGGTAGCAGCCATGAAAGACAATAGTGTCCAGTTCAACCTTAGAAGAAGTCTTCTTCGAAGAGAAGCCTTGAAGTATCCCTGGTTGTCCATCCACATCCGTGATCCTATGATGAAAGAAGGAAATGGAATCTTTAGGGCATGGAATCTATAAGAAACTCCATGGACCCGAGAACTAAAGAAACACATCAAGAATAACACGAAGATTCCAAGAAAGAAAGAGAAGCTAGAACAACCAGTCATTGTATTAAGAATCACAAGATTACCAACCTGATATGAACTCACTAAAAGAAATCAACTGAAAGTTGTGATGAAGAACAATCTATATATGCAAGCATTGCAAGATCCAGAACTAGGGGTTCTCCTAGATGGAGGGAGAAGACTATGATGATTACTTGTTCCAGTAAATCAGACATGCCTCTACATGAGTCATTATATCATCTGCAATATCCATGGGCTAGAGTTCTACATCAGATGAATGTAAAGAATGTTCTCCAGAGAAATTGAATAAAGAGCGTATGAAGAGCAACCTCAAGACTTTGAGGCATAGACCCTTGTATGCAGATGGAAGAAGATAACTTGGTAGAGAAGCTCCATTGCACAACAGAAGCATGGTGAAGATTCTCTGTAACAGAGATATTATATCAGAATGATTACTCAGAATATCAGGATGATGGATTTCCAATCCATGACAAAGATATCATGATGATAGAAGAAGTGCCACATGGATATGTTCCAGTTTGACTCTTGCCACGATATTGTGAGATAGCAAGAGGAATCCAACAATTATATACCTTATTGACCAGAGCTACATGAAGCCTTCAGAAGAAAACCAGTGTTCCAGACCGAAGTACATTTGAAATCAAGCATTACATTATCCATGATGAAGTCCAGAAAGGAGAAAGTGGTTCTCCAATACATATCTCCACAGATGAGAAGATAAGAAAACATTTTGGTAAAATCTTCTGTTCAAAATGAAAGAGTTTGCATACTCAATATGGAGCTCATGGAGATGACTTCCTTATTGAAAAAGGAATAGATGACTCCCAGGTTGGGAGGGAGAACTGATGTATTATTGATTGATGGACAGTCATTTTTCAGTTCAAAGAATGGTCCAGGATGAGTAGATTCTTTCCTGTTCGGAAAGTGGATTGAGATTTCTGATAGAAAACAATATCCCATTGTGGTTAACATGGGAAGTGGTCCAGATTGCTGATGTACCATAGACAATGAATTCCCATTATGGTTAACATGGGGAGTGGTCTAGGGAAATCTCTCTTCTTGAGGGTTACTCAAGAAGACTGGCCCGCCTCGCTGGACAATGATTTCTCATTGTGGTTAACATGAGGAATGGTCCATTTTGGAGGTTGGTATAGGAAAATCTTTTCCTCTTGTGGTTAACAGAGGAAATTTTCTGGACAGTCATTCCCTAGGGTGTATTCATTCGCTCCAGGTTTCAGTTTGTTTAGTGCCAGAAGAATGGCCCAGGGTGGGGAATGGTCCAGGCTTAACAACTAGGGACATACATTCCTTAGGGAAGATTCATTCTCTCCAGGTTACACTTTGTTTAGTGTCGGAGGAATGACCCAGGGTGAGGAATGGTCCAGGCTCAGAAATCAAAACAATCATTCTTCCTTGTTTGAGAAGAATAAGGTAGATAGCCCATCGTTGATGTTCTACTCTGAGGGAAGATATTCTTTCAAGATATCATAGATGTGAGTGAAAGATTGGCCCAGAGGATTCAATTTATATCATAACATTGTTTCTATGCAGGTTGATATCAGATGATTGTTATGAAGACTATATGACAATAGATGTATACTACTGTGGTGGATGCGTTCCACTGTTCGTGACTATACATTACTGATCAAGTACTTGTTTGCTACTTGGTGTGGTAGTGTACCACTGGATTTTAGTTATGTACTACTATGGATAGACACAGTTGTGTTATATTTTGTTCCGATTACCTTGAAGACTATCAACAATTTGGTAAATGATTATCAGCTAGATAAATGATTAAAGGGAAGAGATTTCCCAGACGAAAAATGGTTCAGAAAATCTACTCTTCTAGGACATATGTCCAGATTAGAAGAATGGCTCTTGTATCACTCTGTGGTGTGAGTAACTTATCCAACATCATGTATGATTACTCAGATGGAGTATGGTTTCGAGAGATGATGCAACTGATCACATCGATGGTGATGATGATGCTCATGATCTAGTCATGAGATAGTCTAGACAACTGTGTTGATGCTATCGGGTGAATGGTATGTTTTGTGCTCAAGACCATTACCTATAATACCTCCCTAGCTAGGAGGGAGTGTTGATATTATGGTAGTTGTGGGAGGTATTTACCTCCATGTGTAAACCTGATGAGAACAAAATACTCTGGGAAGCAAGAAGAAACCCTAATGAGTTGTCTAATAACCCTAGAAGACTTGTCAGCTCAAGAAGATAATTTATATTAGGTTATTAGCCTCCAAGAGAAGAATTCAGCCAGAAGAAATAATAATATACTGAACAGAGAAATACCCAGAATGAGAAGTCGGCCCAGGCAGTTAGCCAGAATTACTATAAATATAGGAGGCCAGTCTTCATTCTGGTAGGCAGTCTCAAAATTGTAGAGCAACACTTGTGTGCATTGCAGTGCCCAGTTTTGTGCATAGGTTTGGAGGAGAGCTGCTAGTGGAGCTGTTGTAGCTAGTAGTTATGTTTTAGCTTGGAATATCTCTTGTCTAGGGTTTGGACTATCTGATCAACTCTTGTTGGTGCGCTATCCTTGGGGAAAGGTGTGCTACCCTTTGTTTGGCTATCTAGCCTAAGGTTTACTTCTAGAATAATTCTCTGTCAAGGTTAAGGTGCTTGGAGGGTGGCTTCGGCCTATGGTTGGGTGACAATAGAGACATTGTCAATGGTAAAACGAGCACACTCATTCATATTCTAACACATACCTCCTGGAGAGGAGCGAGGAGAGATAGGTATGTGTATTTTAAAGTTATTTAATTTTTAGTTTCTTTTATATATATCATTTTTTATATGCATCAGAGTATTTGAAAACTATGTATCTATTATGTATAGATGTGGGACTAGTGCGCTTGATGGATTTCTCGAGGACTAGGTGACGTCCTTGACCAAAAGAAGTACCAGCAGCAGCCGTCAGACCAACAATCGTAGGGGGACCTCCAACAGGAGAGGTTGAGAGAGTTTTGAAGCAGGTGGAGTAGAACCTCATCGCACTCACTCATGTAGTTCCCATGGCTGAGATCGAGGATCTCCTGCCATCAATGCAACCTCATGTAGTTGGGGTTCCACAGACTTGGGTCCAACTCTTTCGGCATTTGGAAAATGCCATGTTCACTACAGAAGGGCCAATAGGCCTTGAGCTTAGATAAGATGGACTTATTATGTGCTGAGGGCACTCTTTTTTGTATATTTTTGAGGGCATAAGCCCCGTGATGTATACTCGATTATTATTTTTGAGGCGTTCACACCCACCTATGTACTCTATATATATATATATATATATATACATAATTACATATTTTTATATGTTTTATGGATCACATTTTTTACAAATGTATGTACATGTGTATGTGTGTGCTTCTTCTTATGTGTGTGCAACATGCCAATCTAATACTTGATTAGCTAGAGTATCTGTTAGTTGATTTAATCTCCTAGGAACATGGATATACATAATGTAATCAAAGCAACATTCTAAGATACGTACCCTAAGGAAACATCGGTGTAAAGTAGGATCATAAACGTGATAAACCCCATTTAACTGGGACACAACCAACTGAGCATCTAAGTAGACTCGGAGGTGAGAGATACCATGCGACAAAGCCTCACGAAGAAACTCTATCACTGCGCTGTACTCGACAACATTGTTTGTGGCATCACCTAGACAGATAGCTCCAGAAGATAACAACTGGCCTTGAAGTGTGAAAATCACCCAAGCTGCGGAAGCAAGCCTCCGAGTGTGTCGGCTAGTGTCATCCATGAACCCAAAAAACACCTCCGATTCACTTGACATTTGCCACAGTGAAAAAGATGACATAAATAATGACACGTCCATAAAAAAATAAGACAAAAACAACTGTATAAGAACTATACATATGTACAATAAGTCACCCAGACGACCAACCTACGAGTAATAATTATTGAGGTAGAGCCCATTTCTAGGCTCCGCCAAAGCATTTCCCTCAAAGTCAACCAGATGATAAGTGCCCTTATTTAATACCTCTTTCACAATGAAAGGTTCGAACCACATGTGTTTGAACTTGCTTGTCCCCATGGGATCCTTATCTTGGTCATAGACCAGGACAAGGTCAGATTCAGAGAAAATCTGAGAATGAACAGATCGATCATATTGACACTTGACTTGTTTCTTGTGAGCCTCGTTGGCCAAGGTTGCATCACAACATTTATCATCGAGATGCTTGAGATATAATAGGAGTTCCTCAAGCGGTGAAGTGTCTGGAAATAACTCTACTACCAACTTTAGAGATGGGATCTGGCACTCTATAGGAACGACTGCTTCCAACCCGTAAACAAGTTGAAAAGGTGAGAACCCGTGGCATTGTTTACAGACATTCGGTAGGACCATAACACTGAGTACAACATCAAATTCCAAGTTGACTTGGAATAATTGATCGTTGGCTACAGAATAGTCTTGAGGGACTTATTCACAACTTCCACCTGACCATTCGCTTATGGGTATTAGGGTGATGAATTCTCTTGCCTCAACCCAATATTTTATGTTAACTTAGAAATCATTTTGTTTTGGAAGTGATTACCATGGTCAGTGAAAATATCCTTTGGGATGCCAAACCTTGCTACTATCTGGTTAAAAACAAAGAGAGATGTTGTTTCACCATCATTGTTAAATGTTGGCATATCCTTGACCCACTTTCTGAAGTAGTCTACTGCTACGATGATATAATGGTTCCCCCCTGGCTGAAGCCGGATGACATGTAGTAAAATCAATCCCCTACTTGGTGAAGGGACCAACGACAATGACAAGAAACATGGGAGCAGGATGTGCCCTCATCTTCCGAGATAAGATCTAAAATGGGTGGCACTTCTTGACCGACTCAACACAATCCTTGATTAACGTAGGCCAAAAGTAACCGACTCGTAGAATATTTTGGGATGTTTCCAACCCAAAAAAATTACCATCACATGCTGCAGTGTGGCAGTCATTAAGAATGATTTCTACTTCTTCATGTATAAGGCATCGATGAAGAATACAATCTACACTTCGATGATACAAAGTGTCATCGAGTATGAGATAGTTTTGTGCCTGATGGCGAATTCGTCGACGCTCGTCGCAAGAAGCAGAAGCGGGGAACTTCAAAGTCTAGAGATAGACTAGTATATCTCCATACCAGGGGTCCAAAGATGCGATCAAAAAAATATCTCCTTTAATAGGCGATTCCTCGGGCATAACATCACCTGATTTGACTGGAAGTTCCGAAATAAGTTCCGCAAAGACTAGTGACTTTTTGGATTTCACGGAAACAAAATTCAAGTCAAATTCCTGGAGGATAACAATCCATCTACTGATATTTCTTCCAATGACGCATCGTGTCAACACATATTGAAATGGATTCACAACCGCAATGATGGTGGTCTTACGAAGAAGGATATAATGACGGAACCGCTAGAAAAATGCACTACTGCCAACACAAGTTTCTCAACATGGTAGTAGTTGAGTTTTGGTCCAAACAAGCCTGGACTCAGGTAATAAATCACATGCTCCTCGAGAAGATCATCCTCTTGAACCAAGACCATACCAATGGCCGACTCTACAATGACCAAGTACAATAATAAATATTTATTATAATTAGGAGGCTGGAGTAGAGGGGCATATGTTAGAGCGCATTTCAACGCTCGAACGAGCCTTGAGCGTCTTTGTCCCAACAGAAAGGGACTCCCTTCTTCAATAAACACATGAACCCTTTAGTGATCTTGACATAGTTTGCGATAAAACGCCGAAGAAAGTTCTCTTTCCCCTATAAGCTTTGAAGTTGAAGGACTGTGCATGGGGGAGGCAACTGAACTATCGCCTCAACCTTAAGAGGATCGACCATGATCCCTATTGTCAAAACTATGAAACCTAAATGAAGACCCGACGTTACCCATAAATGAAATGTTTTTAGGATGCAAGCGAATCCGATAGTAGCGACATCGTTCGAAGATTAGTCGAAGGTGTGTGGGATGATCCGATCTCTTGCGAGAGAGTGCTGCTAGATCATCAATATAAGTCTTGACTATATGTCTCAGGTCGTGGAAAGAAAAAGACACGGCCCGCTAAAAAGTGGCTCCAACATTCTTTGGGCCAAAAGGCATCTTACGATAAGCAAATGTGCCCCACAGACAGATAAAAGATGTTTTATGTTGGTCTTCGGGTTTAATCTAAATCTGGTTGTATCCCAAAAATCCATCCATGAATGAAAATACCTCACAACCTACCCATTCATAGAAAATATAGTCAATGAATGCGGTGTGGAAATTATCCTTTGGATAGGCCTTATTCAAGTCACGTAAGTCCATGCACACACGAATCGTACCCTATTTTTTGTTAATCGAAACAGGATTTGACACCCATTGTGTAAACTATACGGGGTAGATGAAACCGGATTTAAGAAGTTCCTGTACTTCATCTTTAATAGCTATCGCTTTTCGAGGATTCACGAGACAAATATTCAGTCTGACTGGCTTGGCGTCAGGATAATTCATTATCTCATGTTTGACGATTCTTGGATCGATGCCTAAATTTCCTCGTAAGACCAGGAAAAAACATCACAAAATTCTTTAAATAAGTCTGTATAGATTTGAATCTCCTCGAGGGAGCAGTCTTCTCCGATGAAAACATTCTCCATGATGTCAGGGGTTCTGTAGATATCTATAGGTATTGGTTCATCAATGGTTTCCATATTATCCTCGGCGTAAACTGCATGCATAGCCAGAGGATTAACATGACAAGACCTGTCTCTAGTCATAGTCAACACGAATTCACCTTCCTCTATTCTTCTTAAATTTGGGAGAAAATAATATCTGTGATGGAGATCATCCCAAGGTATGTCCAGGCTGGCCAATGCCTCTGCAATTGCCTCATCATAGGGCAATACCAAGTCTAAGAATCTATAGTGGCGAGGGAACGTTGAGCCCAAATAGGATCGAGAACTGGATCTAACTCCTGTGTGGGATTCAGATCGGGGTCGACAGAATCTTACTGGACAATAATGTAGGAAAATTATGGCATGGAAAAGGGCATGGCCATGCTAGGATTCCTTGTCCCTTCCATCGTAGCTGATGGGGAAGGAAGTGTCCACGGATCGTGAAAGTAAGTCGTTCGAAACAACGATACTTGAAAAAATTCAGCCCTAGGTTGGTCGGGGACAACCGATATAAGATTGACATTGCCAGAAGGAGGCAGGTAATCGAATGTACCCATCAATAGTGGGAAAAAACCAACCCCCACATTGACGATGCCGAGCTGAGGGTTATTAATCATCGAGACCATGGATGCCCCCGATGAAGGGTTAGGCTTGGAGAAGGACAATTGGTCAATGGTTACGATTCGACCCTCATGTGGAAACAACAAAACCCAAAAAACTATGGAAACCACTCCATGCATTGCATAGGTCCAATTCCTTCCTAACATAAGGTTGTAGTCGAGAGGCACATCGACCACTTCAACTATGATGCACACGGTCTTCCCTACTAACTGCATGGGTAAATAAGGAATGATTCCATGTGGTCTGAAAGAATGACCATTGAAAGAAGTAAGAAAAGTAGGTGACAAAGACAAAACAGGTTGGCCAATGGCCTTCCAACACGCCAACAACATCAGGCAAGTTGAGGCACCCTCATCAACCAGCGTATGGAAAATATTCCGGGTAAAATATTTCACGGGGTAAGCCACTACAATCTGAAATTAAATGTGGTAAGGGAGACGAGGTTTCAAGTTGGTCATATAGAGAATGATCATTCCCAGATTACAAGTCTATGTAGACCCCAAAGTGGATAACAATGCCTTTCTCTACGAAGGGCAGCTCTGGAGAACCTCCAAAGAGGAAATCAAACAAGGGGTTTGTGACAAATCCTCCACCACAAAGTAGTTCTGGGCGGCCCTCACATTTGGATTATGAGAATCTTTCTTGAACACCCCTTTCGGGATGCATGTAATTGTTTCTCCCATCGTCCTTTCAATATGGAGAGTAACAGGTGGGTTTGTGGCCTCTTTACCCTTTTCAACATATTTCGACATCCCGTAATCATGTGACCTGGTTTCTATATAAGCGTCACCTTTCATCATATAAACATTCATGGCAGAGGGATTACTAGAAGACGGAGGGGGTCCCTGACTTCCCCCATTCATGCTCGAAGAGGCTTGAGTCATATTTTTCCCATGTGGAAATGGGTTCATTAACACATCAGGCTGCTGCTGCGCCAATAAATTTTGGGCCTTCGCAAGTCGAGGGAATAGGTGAGTCGGATGGTCCTCCATGCAAAGGTTACACATATACTTCAACTTTATCTTCTCTGTGTTGCCTCCTCCAACATTGTTGTTGGGTTACTTATCCCCCTTACTCTTCTTGTTTCACTGTTTTTTCTTTCCGTCAGGTTGCTAGTTGGCCTTCGGGTTCATCGACTGCACACTGTGTATGTTCGACGTTTGGGTAGGGGGAACAACCAAACTTGAGGTCTGGCTAGCTGGTGTCTCCTGTATTGACAATTTTTGCAATTGATTTGAGATCTGATCAGTGGAACTTCCTTGTGCTGAACCAACTATACCATTGACATGTGGTCCAGACTTTTTTCTGGCCTTGTCAAGGATGTACCTTGGCGCATCTGGAAAAATATCATAGAGTAAGCCAGACTGAGAGTATATCAGTTCGAGCTGTTGTGCTCTCATTATCACCTCCTCCTCTGAAAAGACTCTTGAATTTGCAACTTCCTTGGATAAATGAGGTACCAAAGACTTTAGGAACCACTCCAGCAGGAAATCCGGTGGGACCTATACCTTGATCAAGCTCTTCCGATGCCGCCATTCTCAGATGTGATCCGAGATATGATCGACCTTAGTCTGGTAAAAGTTGGCCAAAAATTCGGTGCTGACATCATATCTCATGGGTAGTTGGAAATGTCTTAGGAAAACCATCGCTAAAGTAAGAATATGTTGAGCAGTCTAGCTCGATGTACCATTTCATGACACCCCCGATAAGAGTGTGTTGAAACAGGAAAAATTGTATGGAGTCGTCTTGCAGCGAGTTTGATGAGCACCATAGGTGGAAATTTGTTACGTGATCACCTGGGTCTTCGCCAGGCTTGCCTTCAAATTTTGGGATATCAGAGGGCAACTTAGTCAGCATTGGGGGCCAATGTGGATCATGAAAAATCGGGTCGTTAAGCATGCTAGACAAGTCTGGCAAGTGTAACGTTGCCAGAAATGGTAGTTTGGGTTGGGTTGTATGTACAAGAAAAAGGGAGCCTGGAGTTTGACTAACACTAGGTTTCCAGGAAAATTTGGGCTGCTGGCCAAGGTTCTGGTAAACACCATGGCCTTGACCAGCGTAGGAAAACTACGTTTGCTGGGGCATAATTGACTAATTCCTGTAATTGGACGTCGAGGTTTGGGCAGGGATTTCTCCCTGTGTTGTGTTCCAAACATTCTCAAAAGGGTTTCCCCTACCGATCCGATGGGCATAGGTACTAATCCTTGCCTGGGGTTCCATTGACCATGGAATGGGCTTCCCCCGATTGACATCCCTGACGAGGGAACTGAACCCTGCCAAGGATTACAAAGTCCTTGTGAGGAGAAAACTCATGTACTTTCCCCCTTGGGTAGGAATAGTACCTTGCACAGGATTCTGTTGTCCAAAACTAGGGTTTCCCCTGGCCGAGACGACAACTGATGAAAAAGAGTTATTACCAAATGCGCCAAACAAAGAGAACGACATTGAACCCACTGACATGGTGTAGGAAGAAGTTCCTAGACTGCCTGCTCCAAACAAGTTGTAGTTCATGTTCGGCCCGAAGGGTGGCTGGAAAGCGCCGCCGAGCGAGGGGGACAAAGGAGGTATATGAGCCCCACCGTAAGGGATTAAGTTATAAGAGGCTAAGGTTCCCCCCATGGACCCTTGCAAGGGATAATTTGAGCTCCCTTCCCCCAGAACCATGGTCTGTAGGGTGGAGTAGGTAAGGACAGAGTTCATATCAAAGCTGAGAATCCCATATGAAAAGGGAGGGCCCGTCTCACTCTGCATGAATAGAGCAGTGGTCGCCGCCGCTGAAGGTATCAGACCACTGCCCGAGGTAGAGGAGGTCGAGACCACTGTGGTCCGGACCGATGAAGGTGGGTTAGGAGGCGGAATTACCCCTGTGGTGACAAGCATTGGGGGAGTGTGAGAATTCCCTGACGAAGTAGAAACATTTTATTCCATAACTGCTTGCAAGACTATCTGACGCTCGTAAGGTGTTACCGTTGGAGGGACAACTTGTGCCAAGATTGGCATCGACAAGTCAGTAATCAAAGGGTTAAACTAGGGGTATTGAAAGCAAGTGGTCTGGAATCCAATTGAGCATTTTGAATGGATTCGAGGTCCACAAAGGTCCATAGGCAAATGCAAATGATAGTATCCCACGACATATCCTCAATATGCGTTCCCCACTACATTTGATCCAACTTTGGAGGGGTTATCTCCACTACCTTTCCTCACGCGACCTTGTGTTTATCCCCTATGTTAGAGGGGGGTCCCGGATAACTTCCACGTTACTGTACTTTTACCCTCACTAGCTCTGACTCCAATGTTTGTTTATAAGCCTTGAAGAGCTTCCTCTTCAACCTAATTCAAGGCTCTACCCTAAACTAATTGATTGACCCTAGAAACATAAAAGTCTAGTTAATTTTAATTAGCGTTCGTTTTAAATGGCTTGTTTTAACTCAAAGTATATGGTAGTGAAACTAGTGATGTGTATGAGAGACGAAAAGAGGAGGAATAAATGAAAATGAAATAAAAATTACTTCTAGTTAACAATAAATATTTGCAACTAACTCTTTAAACCAACTTTTTCATAACTAACTCTTTTCAAGATCTTTAACAAGAAGACCTAAAATAGAATTTCGCTCGATTACGAGCTACTTAAGTTCTAAGAAATTAGTAAAGAAATTAAAAATTGAACTCTTTTTCCTTTCAAGTAAAACAACTAACCCTAACTACTTTACCAAACTAAGAAATTTTTTTTTTTTTTTTTTTTTTATTTGAAAATGCTTCAAACAAGAAAAACTTGAAATAAATCTTTTTCTTCTTTTCTTTAAAGAAAACAAAAGGGAAAAAGGAAAAATACAAGACAAGACTGAAACAGACCTCTGGCCCACTGTGGATTTCAAGGAGTCACTAAAGACACCAAAAATGCTAATAAAAAACTCAAAGACTCGCCTAAAACCCTTTTCGAAGTAAACACAAAAAATCTTTAAAAAGACAAGCAAACTAACATATTCTCAAGGAGGATTGGAAGGGTACCGATTTCAATATCATGAATGGTCCTTGTTCTGCTATTGGAATTCGTGATGCTATACGTTCTTGTACTTACGATCATACAACAATGATTGACATGAAAAAGGCCGATCTTCTTACGAATAAACAAAGGATTGATGAGACGCGAAGAGACAATGTTGGAATTATTGACAGGAAGAAGACACTGGACTCTATCAAGAAACAATGAGAAGTAAAAAACTCAATCAAGAAAGAGGATGGATGCCTCTTCTTCAAAAACAATTCCTTGAACCGGGGATGCTACTGTTGTTTTAGCAGCTTGCGTATGTACGCGAGATGTTTACTAGACATGACACGTATGTGCGCGGGCTGACCCACTGTAGGGCATGTTAGAGCTGCCATTTTTCTTTCCATTTAAGAGTCATTTTTGAGTCACGTTGCGACCCATGTGTCCAAACATGTGCATTCAGGTACGCAACACTGTGAGTTCGAAGTCAACAAGTGGTTGTTTGGCCCTTGAAAACGGGAAGGGATGTGAGGGTCAAAACTTGTATACGTGGTACGAGTATGTATTTTCCAAGAGAGTCGAGTCCCATTGAGAAACCAGCCTCTACGTGCCTAGGTCGAGTCAAGTGGTTAATGGAAATCACATCATCAAGTACAACAATTATTATCAGTTCATCATGAAAGCCAGGGGAATGAAAAATCGCGACGTTCGTATCATGCATGCCTAACAAACCTTATCACCTGTATCCTACACGCGGGGATTTGCCATGGAAAACCCGTAACTTGACTTGTAACATCTCGTCGCCATGAATTCACTTTCCTTCAGCATGATTTCCTCTCTTGTCTAACTCATTATAAATATCAGACGTTCGAAAGTCTCTCCAGTCGCAGAACCAGGCCCGAACTCTATTTGCAATTACCCTTGCCAGTCCAGTTTGTTCAAATTTCTCCCCCTGTGCATGAAAAATACACATTTTTCATGCCATGGTGACCTCTCAGAGCACAAGGAAAGGCGTGTGGAGTAGAAGAACTGCAAGGTCCGAGCCCTAAAAATACTAGGAGTCTTTCTCACCTGTGGCAGACATTCCCAAAGACGTGAAAGGAGTTATTCTTGTACCTACTAAGAAGACTAGATCAGATTGCATAGAATATGAAGTGGAGGGATTTGAACAGGAAGGGAATACAATAGGAGCCCCCTCTCCCCAACAGAAAATGCCTCGAAGAAGGGGTAGGTCGAGGAAGCACAAGGATACCATGGAAGCGCGCATTTTAGAAGAGTCACGGACTAGATCGGTAGCTAAAGAAGTAATCATGTGCGCCATCTAGCTAGAACCTATTGGAGGATCGAGCCATGAAAACATGAGTAGAACAAGGAGAGAATATATCACAGGAGCGAATGATCAAGATCCATCTCAGCAACTGAAGCAAGCAAAGCTGGCTATCGCTGAACTCTATCAGGAAAAAATGGAATTGAGGCGGAAGCTAGCGACAAAGACTATGGAATTGTCAACAGTGCAGGGTCACGAAGGGAACGTGGCATAGTTGAAAAGGTAGCTCAGAGAGGTGCAGGACACCATTGTACAACTACAAGAAGCACAAATATTGGCAGAAGAAAGGCATACAAAGCATCCCAGAGAAGGTGAAGTGACCGAGAAGGAAGCCCGCATGGCTCTCGCTAGCGCGTAGGAAAATCAAGTTTAGCAGGTGTTCATTTCTACATTCGAAAAACATAAGACAAATATTGGTAGTTTTGAAGGACATGTTTCCTCAAAGTACTATACCTTTTTGATAACGGCCATGACAATCAAACAACCGCTTTCTTGAGCACTCTCCTCCAACAAATGAGCGCGTAACAAAAATCAGAGTCGTTATAGCAGACAACAAGCTCCTGACAGACACTTGTTCGCTGGGACACCTGATCAAAGGGATACAATGACACATCCTTCTCTGTATCAAAGCCTGACAGACGATCAGATTCCCATGGAAAACCTGCAAATGGTCTCGAGTGAACATACATTATTATTGTCTATTTTTGGAAAGCACCATGCGAAGAGTCTCTGGTGCATGATGCTCATTTATCCTAGTTTAGGGTTAGTAGTTATGAGGCAGGGTAGCCCAAGTGATGCCCTCATTTATATATTTCATCTTTTCGATGTAAGCCAGGCTGGTTGGAAAATTTAGTAGACAACAACTATTGTATGTAATATGAGTTTTGACTGGAATTTAATGCAAAGGTCTTGTAACTTGACGAAAGGATTCTAGTTGTAGTAGTTGGATGTATTGTGTTTTCTCTATTTACATATGTGATTCCTGTCATATTTTATTCATATCGTTTTCTGTATATTTCAGAATGAATTTTTGAACTTGCGGATTCGCTATACAACGCCCCTTGTTTGCGCCACTTAGACAAAACATTTTCTTCTAAAGATAACTCTAAATTTTCCAGCAACGACGCTTCGAGTTACTTCCTGTATTTTATCCTGCCACACATTATAGTTTTGCACTGAAGGATGTTTCTCGCCTAGCCTTATCCTCTCGAGTTCAGTGACTGAGTCATTTTTCCCATCTTTTCCTCAGACCGACCCCATAGCCCAAGTCTTACTTTCCCGTGCCAATATAACTAGAACCCATTATATCATAGGTGTTAAATCTAGCCATCGTTTTCAAAGGCATATCCTGCGCGGAGACCATGCCATTTCCAAGAGAACCCTCTCTAGATATGAAAGGCTAGTTTCGAGTCTCAAAGTTGTTTGAAAAAGTTACCTTCGTCGTTTGTTTATCAGCTGAACATATTTATGGAGTGCTAACATTCTGGCGTTGTTGCTGGGGGCGAAGTTGAATAGATTTTCCCTGGGAGAATGAAAAATGTTGCAGTTTGACTCCTAAGGGTAACCAAGGGAAAAACATCCATACCATCTAAAAACTCTTACCCTGGAGACTCCAGTCCAAATAGATCACTAGCTCCAAGTAGCACAGTTCAAGAAACCTGGCTCTAAAGATGATTTACACCATAGCGAATCCTGACCCAAACCCCTTGGAGCCTGTGTATGACCTCGAGAAGATTCTATGCAAGGCTAGAGAGCAAGTGCTGGACCCATTCTATTACCTGGAAAAAATCCTGTCCTTGCCCAAATATGACGTGCAGAGCATTGACGACCTTGATTTTGACAGATTCTTCGAGAAAAATATATTCAGGTCGAAGTTAGAAACCAGTTTGGATGAGACTGTTTTTGACTCGAAAAAATTCCAAGCCCTAGTATCAAGTAATATCCATCAGAATCTGAATCCTCCTAGGGCTATGGCCACCAGATTCACTCCCCTCATACTTCCTGCCCAATTGCATGGCTTGCCTCAAAATTATAGCCAGAGGATTAGGGTCTACGACGCTGAGGGAAATGTTTCCGCTCAGAGGCACCTGGATTGGTTTAATGATTTCATCGACCTAGAGGAGGTGGACTACGCATGTGAAAAAATGAGGTTGTTTGCGCAAAGTATTTCGGGAGATGTAAGAAAATGGTTCAAATCTCTCCCATCCGTGAGCATTCGAGACTTCACCGCATTCGAGACGTCATTCCTAGATAAATGGGGGGACAAGAAAAAACCTTTTTAGCTGCTGACACAATACAATAACATGAAGAAAGCAATGGAAGAGATGGTGAAATAATTCTCAACCCATTTTTTGAAAGTTTACAACTTGATCCCTGTAGAATTCAAGCCGCCCCTCGGTGCTGCGCAGTTGCGGTACACTGAGTCCTTCGAAAATGATCTCGCCTCGTTGTTAAGAGAAAAAGATCAATGGATATAGATGCTATAATGAGTAATGTTGTTCAAGTCGAAGTAAACATGATGGAGTCGGGAAAAATAAAACCAAGGTTCAACCGAGGTGAAAAGACACCCCAGGGAGATGCACAACCCTCAACGTCGTGGTCCTCAGATGATAAATTCGACATGATGATGAAGACCATGGAGAATTTGATGGAGAGAATGTCCATGGGAAACAAACCTGTTGCCCGAGAACAAAATGACCCACCTGCAAGGAATCAGAACCTATGAAGGGGTAAAATACCTCGTATTAGATAGAGAGAATAGAAAGATCAAAGGGATCAAGGTGACCATCAAACATGACCTCCTTTCCAGAACAACTACGCGGATGAGGATTTTGACCAAACATTCGACGACCAGATGCATTTTTGTGATGACCAAAACCCACGTGTGTTCATGACAAAGAGCGAGCATGATCGATATATGAGCAGAAACGAAGACTTTGTGCCAGAGGCCAATGATGATATGATACTCAAAACAGATGATGTGTCATCTTGGGAGACGAAAGAATTTAGGAAAGGTTATCAAAACACCATCATGCAGTTCCAAAAGAAGTACAACCTCCGGAGCAAAGACCTTCCTACTGAGTCGCAACAAATGAACCCCATAAGGAAGGCTATGGTGGACACCCCTTCCACAAGCTGACCAAGGTCAGACAACGTGACCAAGGATGCAATAGATAAAGCTAAGTTGAAGGAGGAGGTCCCCAAGAGAGCTCTGGAGACAAGAAGAGAGGCGAGCAGAAAAGAGGTAGATAAAACTTGTCCCCCTTTCAATTTTGAACACTATATGGCTAAAATAAAAATCTCTATCCCGTTCAATGAACTTATTAGAAAGGGAGAGTGTCGGGAATAAATCATTAAAATATTGAAAATGGGGCACACCCCCGATACTCTGAATATTCAAGACGATCACCCTTCCATCCTTTTTGGTTAGCGCGTTGAAGAGACAAGTGATACCGAAGACGTTCCTCCTTTCTATGTTAGTCTGAATATCCATGACATGACCCTGCATAACGCCATGTCACAAACTCATGCTGAAGGTGATCATGGATGAACTAGGTTTGGATGTCACCAAGACATACAAATACCTTTTCTCCTTTGATTTGAGGAAATTCAAGTGTTTAGGCCTTATCAAAGACCTATTTGTATTATTGGCTCAAATCCCCGCTAAGAACATGGTCATGGACGTGGTCATCGCAAACATACCCCCAAAATTCGACATGTTTCTCTCGAGGTCGTGGGCTGCGAAGTTGAAGGGCACATTGTAGATGGATATGTCGTACGCCACTATACCTGTTTTTTTCCATGACAGAAGGTTGTATAGAGAAGTGCTATTGAAATACATGGTAAGAAACAAGACACAGTCACACAATCATCCCATATACGATGTCGACACTAAGGTGGGTTCTTCTATATTCTACAATGACCTGAGTTTCGAAGAGGAAGAACCGACCACCATCATAACAACTGACGAGAAGACCACATAGGAAACAATAGAATGCACCAACCCAAAAGACCACGCATAAAACAAGGTGTGGAACATGAGTTTTGACGGCGCACTCAGCAGAGAATATTATGGGGCCGACGTATGGGTGAGCCTCCCTGAAGCAAGCACAAAGATGTGCTTGTAAAATCTCGCATTTGAATGCACTAACAACATGGTCGAGTATGAAGCATTAATCTTGGGCTTACAAGTTCTGAAAGAATTGGGCGCGCAGAAGATATCAGTGCGTGGAGATTCCGAGCTGATCATAAATCATGTAAAGGGTGTATATCAGACTAAACACCCCAGGGTGAGAGTGTACAGGAATTTGTCTTTGGAACTCCTCGAAGGATTCTCAGAGTATGAACTATCTACTATCACCAGAGAGAAAAATCATATCACCGATGCAATGGCCACCTTGACCTTAGTTTTTAAGATCCCCATCTTCCCAAACAAAAAATATGAAATCGAGGTCAAGCACAAGCTGACAGTGCCTGATAATATCAAACACTGGAAAGTGTTTGATGATGACGAACATGTGTAAAGATTCCTCCTTATGAGTGACGAGTTTTCTAATACAAACATTGACGAGGAATGTTGCGGTGAAGAATATGAAAGCGCAGATGCATGCAGTAACGACGACCCTTGCCAAAACCAAATCGCGGGAAGGGACATAATACAATTGAAAAATAATATTATTCCAAAGGGGTTGGTTTCGTTGGATAAGCTGTTTGACGAAAATGATGTGGCTAAGAAACCCAAGAACACTGCAAACGAAGAATATGTGGAAGACAACAACATCGGGACTTAGGAGAACCCGAAGAAGATAAAATTATCCTAGACACTTAGTCTAGAGGTCAAGCAGGACTACGTAAAGATCATGAAAGATTTCCCGGACGTCTTCACATGGAGCTACGATGACCTAAAAGTGTATGACACGAAAGTGATCCAACATGTAAAGAAGCTGAGACAGATAAATCCCTTGTTGCTACGTTGATCGAGAAAGAGGTAAAGAAGCTTTTCGATGCTAAAATTATTGTTTCTTTGAGGTTCTCAAAATGGGTAGCTAATCTGGTACCTGTAAGAAAGAAAAGGGGAGAGATAAGATTGTGTGTAGACTTCCAAAATTTAAATAAAGTGTCTCTCAAGGACCACTACGCCCTTCCTAAAATGGACTACATCCTGAAAAAAATGGTGGGGTCCAATAAGATGTCTATGCTAGATGGGTTCTCAGGATATAATCAGATGATGGTCCACCCAGACGACAGAGAGAAAATGACTTTCACAACTCCATGGGGAATGTTCATGTACGCCAAGATGTCGTTTGGCCTAATGAACACTGAGGCCACTTTTCAGAGGGCCATGGACATTGCATTTGCTGATGAAAAGGAAAAAATCATCGTGATTTATCTGGACGACATCACTGTGTACTCTACCTCTGACAAACAACATCTTGAGCACTTGAAGAGAATTTTCCAGAAGTGCAAAAAATTCGACATATCACTGAATCCAAAGAAGTCTCACTTCACGGTAGAAGAAGGAAAGTTGTTGGGGTACATCATTTCCAAGGAAGGCATTAAGATAGACCCGAATAGGCTTGAAGGGATCTTGGAGATCGGCACCCTGTGCAGTAAAAAGGAGGTGCAATCCTTCCTGGGAAAGGTAAACTTCTTGAGGAGATTCATCCCAAACTTGGAGGGAATCATAAAACATATTACTTGCATGATCAGGAAGGGAAATGAGATCAAGTGGAACCCGGAGGCCAAGAAGTATTTTGAAGATATCAAAGTGGCACTAACTAAAGCTCCTGTACTAGCCATCCTGGATTTTACGAAAGATTTCCTCATGTTTTCATTTGCCTCAGAACACATTATTGTCGGCATGCTTCAACAGAAAGATGAATAGGGTTTTGAAAAACCCATATCTTATTTCATCCAGACGTTGCTCGACGCTCCACTAAGGTATGAAATTATGGAAAAATAGGTGTATGCCTTAGTGAAATCCTTGAAATAATTCATGACATACATATTTCACTCCCATGTCATCACTTGTGTACCCAACAATTCAATAAAGGATATCCTGACTCAACTTGACCTGGAAGGAAGGAGAGGCAAGTGGATAGCGACCATGTTAGAATACGATCTTGAAACCAAGACTATAAAGCTGATCAAAGGTCTGGGTCTCACAAAATTAATGGTGCATTCAGATTGAGACCCTGTAGGAATTAATTTTATCATTGATCTGTGAGAATTCCCCCAAGAAGAAAAAACTGCACAGGTGCCTCAACAGTTCATTGATTTGCCATGGTACGCAGACATCATCTATGTGCTGGAGAATCTCTAGGCCCCTCCAGGCGTGAGTAAAACTAAGGTTATATTTCTCAAGCTTAAAGAAGTTAAGTTATGCATCCTGGACAACTCACTCTATTGGAAAGACCCCAGGGGAATATTGCTGAGCTGTTTGCTGGAAGACGACGCGAAGCAGGCCATACAAGAATTTCACAAAGGAAACTATGGAGGACACCACCACTGGATGATCACCACACACAAAATACTGAGGGTGGGTTATTAATGGCCTACAATTTTTGCTGACATATATAAGGAGGTATCCGACTTCCATGAATGTTATATTTTTTATGGAAGAAGAAAGCTGCAGCCCCTGCCACTAAAGCCGATCTCATTCGAAGAACCTTTCATGCAATGGGGTCTAGATTTCACAGGAGAGATAAATCTTCCATCCTTTGTGCAACACAAATGGATACTCATGACCACCAACTATTTCATGAAATGGATATAGGCGATCCCCATGAAACAAGCTATCGATGCAGTCATCATCCAATTCCTGGAGATGAACATCTTGTCTAGGTTTGGGTGTCCCGTTAAGATCATTACAGATAATGCAACCATGTTCAAATCTAAGAGGATGGAGAAATTTTTCCAAGATTATAACATAACCCTGGGGAATTCCACAACATACTATCCGCAAGGAAACATGTTAGCAGAATCCTCGAATAAGAGTTTGACTAGGATCATCAAAAGACTCCTGCAAGAAAACAAGAGAGCCTGGCATAAAAATATTATCTACGTGTTGTAGGAAGATCAGGTTACCACCAAGAAGTCTATATCAACATCGCCTTTATAGATCATTTACGGTGTGAATGCAATTTTCCCTACTTCACTGGGACTTCCTGTCAGGAAGTTGTTGCAAGAACAAGAGGCTGAGCCAAATGCTGCACAAAGGAGAATTAATCACATAATTCACACACAGCAGGAGAGAGAGTAGGTGTACAATTTATCATAGCTCCATCAAGAGAAGATAAAGAAGGATTTCGACAAGAATTCGAAGTAGGAATATTTTTAGGTCGAATATTTGGTGCTGAGATGGGACGCCAGAAATGAAGGTAAAGGGAAGAATGAAAAGTTTGACCACCTTTGGACATGTCCTTTCAAAATCAGCACATACTGCGGAGACAATGCTTATTTCCTGGAAGGATTAGATGGAGAATGTCTTGGTTGGGGGCATGTAAATGACAGGTTCCTCATGCATTAATTAACAAAATAAAGGTTGTTTAATTCATTTGTCATTGTAAATAGTCGTTTTATTTTTGTCTCGAGTCAGTAGTTCAGCAGAAAATGGAAGCCCGAAGTGAAGGCCCTAAGTTTATGCTGAAGTCTTAGAAGCTGCGTCGATAGGTTTAGTTTGTTTTTCGTCCGTCATTTATTTTTCTTAGTGTCTAGAGGTCAAATAAAATCCAATGGTCAGGCACTTGGTCTACTGTTCTTTGCTACCTCACAGGGAGGATAACATCCATGTTGGAGCCAAATGTTAGCGCCACCATTTTTCTTTCCATTTAAGATTCAGTTTTGAGTCATGTTGTGACCCATTCATCCAAACATATGAAGTCAGGTATGTAGCACCGTGAAGTCGAATCCATCAAGTGGTCAGTTGACCATTGAAAATGGGAAGGGATGTCAGAGTCAAAACTGATATAAGTGGTACGGGTATGTCTTTTCCAAGAGAGTTGAGTCTTGTTGAGAAACCAGTCTCTATGTGCCTAGGTCGAGTCAAGTGGTTAATGGAAATCACATCATCAAGTAAAACAATTATTATCAATTTATCATGAAAGCCGGGGGAATGAAAAAACACGGCGTTCGTATCATGCATGCCCAGGAAATGCTATCACATGTATCCTACATGCATGAATTTTCCATGGAAAAACTGCAACACGACTCAGAACATCTCATTGCCATGAATTCAAAGTCCTTCAGCATGATTTCCTCTCTTTTTGAACTCATTATAAATCTTATATGTTCGACACTCTCTCTAGTCGCAAAACCAAGACCGAACTCTGTTTTTAATTCCCCTTGCCAGTCCAGTTTGTTCAAAGTTCTCCCCCTGTGAATTTGCTGGATATACTGCACACAAAATACACATTTATCACACCATGGTGACCTCTCAGAGCGTAAGGAAACATGCGGGGAGAAGAAAAACTGCAAGTTCTGAGCCCCAAAAATACTGGGAGTCGTTCTCACCTACGGCGGGCATACCCAAAGACGTGAAAGGAGTTATTCTTGTACCTACAAATAAGACTCGATCATATCGTGAAGAATATGAAGTGGAGGGATTCAAACAGGAAGGGAATGTAGTAGGAGCCCCCTCTTCCCAACAAAAAATGCCTCAGAGAAGGGGTAGGCCAAGGAACAAGAAGGATCCCATGGAAGCACAAGTTTTAGAAGAGTCGTTGGCCAGATCGATAGCTGAAGAAATACTCATGCGCACCATCTGGCTAGAACCTGTTGGAGGATCAAGCTGAAAAAACAAGAGCAGAACAAGGAGAGAAGATATCACATGAGAGAATGATCAAGAGCCATCTCAGCAACTGAATTAGGCAAAACTAGTTTTCAATGAACTCTATTAGGAAAACATGGAATTGAGGCGACAACTAGCGACAAAGACTACGAAAGCGTCAACAAAACAGGGTCAAGAAGGAAACGTGGCATGGTTGAAAAGGTAGCTCAGAGAGGTGCATGACACCATTGTACATCTGCGAGAAGCACAAAGACTGGCAGAAGAAAGGCATATAGAGAATCCCAGAGAAGGCGAAGCAGCTGAGAAGGAAGCTTGCATGGCTCTCGCCAATGCACAGGAAAAGAAAGTTTAGCAGGTGTTTGTTTCTACATCGAAAAAGCATAAGACAAATCTTGGCAGGTTTGAAGGAAACATTTCCCCAAAGCACTATACCTTTTTGATAATGGTCGTGAAAATCAAACAACCACTTGCCTATGCACTCTCCTCCAACAAATGAGCGTGTAACATAAATCAGAGCTGTTATAGCAGTCAAAAAGATCCTGACAGACACTTGTTCACTAGGACACCTGATCAAAGGGATACAATGACACATATTTCTCCGTATCAAAGCCTGACCGATGATCAGATTCCCGTGGAAAACCTGCAAACGGTCTCGAGTGAACAAACGTGATTATTGTATATTTTTGGAAAGAACCATGCAAAGAGTCTCTGGCGCATGTTGCTCAATTCTCCTAGTTTAGGGTTAGCAGTTAGGAGGCAGGGTAGCCCAAGTGGCGCCCTCATTTATATATTTCATCTTTTCGATGTAAGCCAGGTTGGTTGGAAAATTTAGTAGACAACAACTATGGTATGTAATCTGAGTTTTGACCGGAATTTAATGCAAAGGTCTTGTAACTTGATGAAAAGATTCCAGTTGTAGCAGTTGGATGTATTGTGTTTTCTCTCTTTACATATGTTCTTCGTGTCATATTTTATTCATATCTTTTTCTGTCTATTTCAGAATGAATTTTCGAACCTGTGGATTCACTATACAATGCCCCTTGTTCGCGCCACTAAGACAAAATGTTTTCTTCTAAAGCTAACTTTGAATTCGCCCACAATGACGCTCTGAGTTACTTCCTGTATTTTCTCCCGCCACACATTACGGTTTTACACTGAAGGCTGTTGCTTGCCTAGACTTATCCTCTCGAGTTCAGTCACTGATTCATTTGTCTCATCTTTTCCTCAGATCGACCCCATAGCCCAAGTCTTACTTTCCTGCGCCAATATAACTAGAACCCATTATATCATAGGTGTTAAATCTAGCCATTGTTTTCAAATTCATATCTTGCACGGAGACTGCGCCATTTCTGAGAGAGCCCTCTCAAGATCCGAAAGGCTAGTTTAGGGTCTCAAATTTGGTTGAAAAAGTTACCTTCGCCATCTTTTTATCAGCCGAACAAATTTACGGAGTGCTAACAGGGTGCATACACCTCTGTAATTTCTCAAAAAAGAAAATAAACAAACTGACTGACTGGGTAGGGAGAACTGGTATGTCACCAATAGGTGACCAGAATCCCTTAAAAGACTCAACATACTCAACAAAAAATAAAAAAATGTATAAATCCAATCAAACACCCAAAAAATACCCTAAAACCCTAGAGGCTTCCCTAGTATGGTCGCCAGTTCTACTAGCGGGAAAACCCCCCCTATGGATACACCAGGGTTTACAATGTAGGAAGATCAATAACCTTTTAAAATTCTCCTACTTCTCTAACTACCCCAAAAATATCCCAGACTCATACACGAAAATAAAAATAATAAGGATCGAGTAACTGTGCCTCTACTCCACGTCTGATGATGATCCTCTCGTGCTTGACATCTTTGCTGACTGCAAACCTCCTCCCAAGGATGGCCCGCATTCAAAGACAGATAAACAAAAAACTACAAGCATGCATTTATTATATAAATGAAGGGTTAGATGTTAAAATAAAACATAAATCTAATGCAAACATTCGACACGTCATGTTTTGGGACATGAAAAGTACTTATTTTATTGATAATACAATGATCACTTACAAACAGTTCCGACTACTACTCAAAGAACTTGGTCTGGTCTCCTCTTCACCAAGCTCCAAGTGCACCTCCATATGGCTTGCTCCTCTCAACCTTCTTCTTGGGAAATGGAATGGGTTCTGATGGAGGAAAAAGGGAAAATTGGGGAATTATGAGGCAATTCTCACAAAATGGCTGCAAATTCTTGGGGCAAGGAGGGGATCTGAAACGGGTAGAGTTTCATTGTTTGTATGTCTAGATGTGGAATGATACCCCAAACCCTCCTTTTATATGACAAAATGATGGTTATTCATTTGGGTGACGGGCTATAGGCAGTGGATTAGTTGGGAAACTACCCAATAGCACGTAATCTCAACGAATTCCTTGCAACTTTTTAATTTTTGCAACTTTTGCAAGTATACGCGGGTTGTAGTGGTGCAACATGCATACGTACGCGAGATGTAGTGGTGCAGCAAGAGAATGTACGCAGGCAATATTGGTGTAGGGCGCGTACATCTTCAAAAAATGAGTTTTTAAGAAGAGAAACTCAGTGATGGCTTGGAAAAAAATGCAAGTAAGAGGGCCAAATGCCATGTATGCATATGTAGAGAAATTTAGGGTTACAAAAATATCCTAGTAGCAATGCATCGTTCCAGTACCTTCTCTATATTCCTTAAATCTTGATCAAAGTCATT
>ML796986.1:52493-63464 GCA_009831015.1 Picea engelmannii
CACCCTGTGCAGTAAAAAGGAGGTGCAATCCTTCCTGGGAAAGGTAAACTTCTTGAGGAGATTCATCCCAAACTTGGAGGGAATCATAAAACATATTACTTGCATGATCAGGAAGGGAAATGAGATCAAGTGGAACCCGGAGGCCAAGAAGTATTTTGAAGATATCAAAGTGGCACTAACTAAAGCTCCTGTACTAGCCATCCTGGATTTTACGAAAGATTTCCTCATGTTTTCATTTGCCTCAGAACACATTATTGTCGGCATGCTTCAACAGAAAGATGAATAGGGTTTTGAAAAACCCATATCTTATTTCATCCAGACGTTGCTCGACGCTCCACTAAGGTATGAAATTATGGAAAAATAGGTGTATGCCTTAGTGAAATCCTTGAAATAATTCATGACATACATATTTCACTCCCATGTCATCACTTGTGTACCCAACAATTCAATAAAGGATATCCTGACTCAACTTGACCTGGAAGGAAGGAGAGGCAAGTGGATAGCGACCATGTTAGAATACGATCTTGAAACCAAGACTATAAAGCTGATCAAAGGTCTGGGTCTCACAAAATTAATGGTGCATTCAGATTGAGACCCTGTAGGAATTAATTTTATCATTGATCTGTGAGAATTCCCCCAAGAAGAAAAAACTGCACAGGTGCCTCAACAGTTCATTGATTTGCCATGGTACGCAGACATCATCTATGTGCTGGAGAATCTCTAGGCCCCTCCAGGCGTGAGTAAAACTAAGGTTATATTTCTCAAGCTTAAAGAAGTTAAGTTATGCATCCTGGACAACTCACTCTATTGGAAAGACCCCAGGGGAATATTGCTGAGCTGTTTGCTGGAAGACGACGCGAAGCAGGCCATACAAGAATTTCACAAAGGAAACTATGGAGGACACCACCACTGGATGATCACCACACACAAAATACTGAGGGTGGGTTATTAATGGCCTACAATTTTTGCTGACATATATAAGGAGGTATCCGACTTCCATGAATGTTATATTTTTTATGGAAGAAGAAAGCTGCAGCCCCTGCCACTAAAGCCGATCTCATTCGAAGAACCTTTCATGCAATGGGGTCTAGATTTCACAGGAGAGATAAATCTTCCATCCTTTGTGCAACACAAATGGATACTCATGACCACCAACTATTTCATGAAATGGATATAGGCGATCCCCATGAAACAAGCTATCGATGCAGTCATCATCCAATTCCTGGAGATGAACATCTTGTCTAGGTTTGGGTGTCCCGTTAAGATCATTACAGATAATGCAACCATGTTCAAATCTAAGAGGATGGAGAAATTTTTCCAAGATTATAACATAACCCTGGGGAATTCCACAACATACTATCCGCAAGGAAACATGTTAGCAGAATCCTCGAATAAGAGTTTGACTAGGATCATCAAAAGACTCCTGCAAGAAAACAAGAGAGCCTGGCATAAAAATATTATCTACGTGTTGTAGGAAGATCAGGTTACCACCAAGAAGTCTATATCAACATCGCCTTTATAGATCATTTACGGTGTGAATGCAATTTTCCCTACTTCACTGGGACTTCCTGTCAGGAAGTTGTTGCAAGAACAAGAGGCTGAGCCAAATGCTGCACAAAGGAGAATTAATCACATAATTCACACACAGCAGGAGAGAGAGTAGGTGTACAATTTATCATAGCTCCATCAAGAGAAGATAAAGAAGGATTTCGACAAGAATTCGAAGTAGGAATATTTTTAGGTCGAATATTTGGTGCTGAGATGGGACGCCAGAAATGAAGGTAAAGGGAAGAATGAAAAGTTTGACCACCTTTGGACATGTCCTTTCAAAATCAGCACATACTGCGGAGACAATGCTTATTTCCTGGAAGGATTAGATGGAGAATGTCTTGGTTGGGGGCATGTAAATGACAGGTTCCTCATGCATTAATTAACAAAATAAAGGTTGTTTAATTCATTTGTCATTGTAAATAGTCGTTTTATTTTTGTCTCGAGTCAGTAGTTCAGCAGAAAATGGAAGCCCGAAGTGAAGGCCCTAAGTTTATGCTGAAGTCTTAGAAGCTGCGTCGATAGGTTTAGTTTGTTTTTCGTCCGTCATTTATTTTTCTTAGTGTCTAGAGGTCAAATAAAATCCAATGGTCAGGCACTTGGTCTACTGTTCTTTGCTACCTCACAGGGAGGATAACATCCATGTTGGAGCCAAATGTTAGCGCCACCATTTTTCTTTCCATTTAAGATTCAGTTTTGAGTCATGTTGTGACCCATTCATCCAAACATATGAAGTCAGGTATGTAGCACCGTGAAGTCGAATCCATCAAGTGGTCAGTTGACCATTGAAAATGGGAAGGGATGTCAGAGTCAAAACTGATATAAGTGGTACGGGTATGTCTTTTCCAAGAGAGTTGAGTCTTGTTGAGAAACCAGTCTCTATGTGCCTAGGTCGAGTCAAGTGGTTAATGGAAATCACATCATCAAGTAAAACAATTATTATCAATTTATCATGAAAGCCGGGGGAATGAAAAAACACGGCGTTCGTATCATGCATGCCCAGGAAATGCTATCACATGTATCCTACATGCATGAATTTTCCATGGAAAAACTGCAACACGACTCAGAACATCTCATTGCCATGAATTCAAAGTCCTTCAGCATGATTTCCTCTCTTTTTGAACTCATTATAAATCTTATATGTTCGACACTCTCTCTAGTCGCAAAACCAAGACCGAACTCTGTTTTTAATTCCCCTTGCCAGTCCAGTTTGTTCAAAGTTCTCCCCCTGTGAATTTGCTGGATATACTGCACACAAAATACACATTTATCACACCATGGTGACCTCTCAGAGCGTAAGGAAACATGCGGGGAGAAGAAAAACTGCAAGTTCTGAGCCCCAAAAATACTGGGAGTCGTTCTCACCTACGGCGGGCATACCCAAAGACGTGAAAGGAGTTATTCTTGTACCTACAAATAAGACTCGATCATATCGTGAAGAATATGAAGTGGAGGGATTCAAACAGGAAGGGAATGTAGTAGGAGCCCCCTCTTCCCAACAAAAAATGCCTCAGAGAAGGGGTAGGCCAAGGAACAAGAAGGATCCCATGGAAGCACAAGTTTTAGAAGAGTCGTTGGCCAGATCGATAGCTGAAGAAATACTCATGCGCACCATCTGGCTAGAACCTGTTGGAGGATCAAGCTGAAAAAACAAGAGCAGAACAAGGAGAGAAGATATCACATGAGAGAATGATCAAGAGCCATCTCAGCAACTGAATTAGGCAAAACTAGTTTTCAATGAACTCTATTAGGAAAACATGGAATTGAGGCGACAACTAGCGACAAAGACTACGAAAGCGTCAACAAAACAGGGTCAAGAAGGAAACGTGGCATGGTTGAAAAGGTAGCTCAGAGAGGTGCATGACACCATTGTACATCTGCGAGAAGCACAAAGACTGGCAGAAGAAAGGCATATAGAGAATCCCAGAGAAGGCGAAGCAGCTGAGAAGGAAGCTTGCATGGCTCTCGCCAATGCACAGGAAAAGAAAGTTTAGCAGGTGTTTGTTTCTACATCGAAAAAGCATAAGACAAATCTTGGCAGGTTTGAAGGAAACATTTCCCCAAAGCACTATACCTTTTTGATAATGGTCGTGAAAATCAAACAACCACTTGCCTATGCACTCTCCTCCAACAAATGAGCGTGTAACATAAATCAGAGCTGTTATAGCAGTCAAAAAGATCCTGACAGACACTTGTTCACTAGGACACCTGATCAAAGGGATACAATGACACATATTTCTCCGTATCAAAGCCTGACCGATGATCAGATTCCCGTGGAAAACCTGCAAACGGTCTCGAGTGAACAAACGTGATTATTGTATATTTTTGGAAAGAACCATGCAAAGAGTCTCTGGCGCATGTTGCTCAATTCTCCTAGTTTAGGGTTAGCAGTTAGGAGGCAGGGTAGCCCAAGTGGCGCCCTCATTTATATATTTCATCTTTTCGATGTAAGCCAGGTTGGTTGGAAAATTTAGTAGACAACAACTATGGTATGTAATCTGAGTTTTGACCGGAATTTAATGCAAAGGTCTTGTAACTTGATGAAAAGATTCCAGTTGTAGCAGTTGGATGTATTGTGTTTTCTCTCTTTACATATGTTCTTCGTGTCATATTTTATTCATATCTTTTTCTGTCTATTTCAGAATGAATTTTCGAACCTGTGGATTCACTATACAATGCCCCTTGTTCGCGCCACTAAGACAAAATGTTTTCTTCTAAAGCTAACTTTGAATTCGCCCACAATGACGCTCTGAGTTACTTCCTGTATTTTCTCCCGCCACACATTACGGTTTTACACTGAAGGCTGTTGCTTGCCTAGACTTATCCTCTCGAGTTCAGTCACTGATTCATTTGTCTCATCTTTTCCTCAGATCGACCCCATAGCCCAAGTCTTACTTTCCTGCGCCAATATAACTAGAACCCATTATATCATAGGTGTTAAATCTAGCCATTGTTTTCAAATTCATATCTTGCACGGAGACTGCGCCATTTCTGAGAGAGCCCTCTCAAGATCCGAAAGGCTAGTTTAGGGTCTCAAATTTGGTTGAAAAAGTTACCTTCGCCATCTTTTTATCAGCCGAACAAATTTACGGAGTGCTAACAGGGTGCATACACCTCTGTAATTTCTCAAAAAAGAAAATAAACAAACTGACTGACTGGGTAGGGAGAACTGGTATGTCACCAATAGGTGACCAGAATCCCTTAAAAGACTCAACATACTCAACAAAAAATAAAAAAATGTATAAATCCAATCAAACACCCAAAAAATACCCTAAAACCCTAGAGGCTTCCCTAGTATGGTCGCCAGTTCTACTAGCGGGAAAACCCCCCCTATGGATACACCAGGGTTTACAATGTAGGAAGATCAATAACCTTTTAAAATTCTCCTACTTCTCTAACTACCCCAAAAATATCCCAGACTCATACACGAAAATAAAAATAATAAGGATCGAGTAACTGTGCCTCTACTCCACGTCTGATGATGATCCTCTCGTGCTTGACATCTTTGCTGACTGCAAACCTCCTCCCAAGGATGGCCCGCATTCAAAGACAGATAAACAAAAAACTACAAGCATGCATTTATTATATAAATGAAGGGTTAGATGTTAAAATAAAACATAAATCTAATGCAAACATTCGACACGTCATGTTTTGGGACATGAAAAGTACTTATTTTATTGATAATACAATGATCACTTACAAACAGTTCCGACTACTACTCAAAGAACTTGGTCTGGTCTCCTCTTCACCAAGCTCCAAGTGCACCTCCATATGGCTTGCTCCTCTCAACCTTCTTCTTGGGAAATGGAATGGGTTCTGATGGAGGAAAAAGGGAAAATTGGGGAATTATGAGGCAATTCTCACAAAATGGCTGCAAATTCTTGGGGCAAGGAGGGGATCTGAAACGGGTAGAGTTTCATTGTTTGTATGTCTAGATGTGGAATGATACCCCAAACCCTCCTTTTATATGACAAAATGATGGTTATTCATTTGGGTGACGGGCTATAGGCAGTGGATTAGTTGGGAAACTACCCAATAGCACGTAATCTCAACGAATTCCTTGCAACTTTTTAATTTTTGCAACTTTTGCAAGTATACGCGGGTTGTAGTGGTGCAACATGCATACGTACGCGAGATGTAGTGGTGCAGCAAGAGAATGTACGCAGGCAATATTGGTGTAGGGCGCGTACATCTTCAAAAAATGAGTTTTTAAGAAGAGAAACTCAGTGATGGCTTGGAAAAAAATGCAAGTAAGAGGGCCAAATGCCATGTATGCATATGTAGAGAAATTTAGGGTTACAAAAATATCCTAGTAGCAATGCATCGTTCCAGTACCTTCTCTATATTCCTTAAATCTTGATCAAAGTCATTTCCATAAGGGGTGAAATCGTTCATGTAAACTTCAAGTCCTTCATTAATCAAATAAGAAAATATGCTTAAAATATATCTCTAGAATGTAGATGGAGCACTACATAATCCAAAGGGAAATACTTGATATGCGAAGGTACCCCAGGGACATGTAAATTTAGTTTTATCCTGGTCTTATAGAGCAATCTGAATCTGATTATAACCGGTAAAGCCATCTAGGAAGGAGAAACAATGCTTCCCTGCTAAAGTATCAAGGACCTGATCAATGAAAGGTAGGGGAAAGTGGTCCTTCTGGGTAGCTTTATTGAGTTCTTTGTAGTCTACATAGATTCTCCACTTCCCATTATTCTTAGGGACAATTACTAGTGGAGAGACCCACCCACTCTCTGAAATAGGATATATGAAATCTACTGAAGGATTTGATCCTGTCACTGAGAGGGGGGGTGAATCGGTGACACGACAATTATATCAATTTTTCATTTATTAATGCAAACATAATTTTAACAAAGTATTTTATCATGGAACCCAATTGGGAAAACCACAAACTCTTTTCTATTAATTGCAAAATTTGATTTACATGTTACATAGAAGGAAGATGTTCTTCCTTTTTTATCAGCACCAACTGATCAGGATGCACCCACACCCTAGTTTACCAACACCAACTGGTAGGAGGCTATGACCCCCTGTTTAGTCAGCTACAACTGACAAGGAAGCACCAACTCCCTCTGTAGGCACCAACCTGCCCTTGCACCACCCAACCACCCTTAATACATAAGAATCTTCAACTTTTCTTTATGGAATCTGCTTCATCTTTTGATCTTCTGATTTGGACTCCAGAGATCCTTTCTTCTCACCTCTCTTTCTTGTTTATATATTCTACAAAACAACCTGAGTGTTATACACAATGTCCCTTTATTTGGATCATTGCACCTCTTCGTTTAACTTAACCAGAATAACTATTGTAACATTTTTATCGTGAAGGCTTTTCAGAAATTGATCACAGATATGGATCAATTTCATCCTTTAGACTCGATCCCGAATCTGTGTTATTTTCACAGAGACCAAATTCTACGGAGGTGCTTCCTTCAAACAATTACATGTGACCAAGCATTACAAAAAAACGGGCTTAGCAATTACAACAATGTATTATGTTGTCATTTAGATCCCCTATATCATATGACCAACAATGTTTACCAAACGCTAGGCCATAAGTGCTTGAGCACTTATCACATCAATGGTTACAATCCAATATTCTGATGAGATGGACGACTGATGAAACTTCACCCTTTGGAACTTCTGGATTTGAAACCTTTCAAAAAATTTGAATCAGATCTCCCGAATAGATCGGACGGTTTACGTCTATTTCGTAGAAATGTATCAATCGTCATATTTGATTCTTTACAAGGCTTAATCTAATAGCCAGGACTTAATCAAGCATTGAGTTGGATGGCCACCATTTACTCCGGGTCTTCAGACTTCGGAGATTTTGAATCTCAACACCTTCTTTCCTCTGGAGTGATCACCTTCTGTGGTAAGTCATAATACGGTGGAGACCAGTTGTTGTTGGTTAACATTTTAGCTTACACTATCCTTCCACTGTAGTATATCAATGGTCGAGATCTCCTTCGGGTCTCTGGACTTTGGAGATTTCAAATCTCAATGTTTCACTGTAATATGATCGACAGTCGAGAATGCTCTGAAGTGATCTTTTAGATCAGACGACTCGTATCCTTGTTGACATGGTATCCCATATTCCCTTTGCTGATGTGGTCGACTGACAATTGATGACATAGGCTCTCAATATGAGTGCTATGTTTCTTAACCTCATGGCTTCGAAACTTTGGCCTTCGAGAGATTTTACATGTTCTCAACTTCATTTCGCTGAAGTGGTCATCGCCGAAGTTGACCATCAACCTGATCCGATGATTATCATGTATTATCTATATATAATGGTCCTTATTCATTTCATCCTTCGATACTTTGGGTAATTTGACTTCTCCAGTTCCCAATTCTTTCGAAGTGAGATTTCGCGAAGTGTAACCTCCTCACAACTTTTAACCCGAATTGAATGTTGTTCGTTGATCATGGTTTTAGATCGATGGCTCTATCTATCTGTGATGCACCTCTTCTAGCTTATCCTATCCATCCACTTGAAAATGATTCGACAGCTGACGAGATTCTACATATTCAAGAACTCAACCTTTCTTCTTATCCTGTCCTTCCACTTACTTTTAATTCGACGGTTGATGGGATTTCATATAAACAAACTCTCAGCCCTTTCATCTTATCCTATCCTTCCACTAAAATGTGATCCAATGGTCATGAAGACACTCCAAGTAGATCCATGATCAAGAATGATTGCAGAGGTACAACTTATGAGTGATTTAACTCGTCACCCAAACTCCGCAATTGGAAGTTGTGCGTTGTTGGTGAGTCAACCACAATTGTTTATCTTCGAAGGTATAATATAGGACAATCCTGAATAATTGTGGGATTGGAACAAGTGTGATATTTAATTCTCTTTTCGATCTTTGCAATTCACCCCTGTCGTTGATCTGGCGATTGTGCATTTGACGGTCACAATTTGATATGAGTTTTATCTCACCATCTCTTTTGAGCTTTTGATCTTCATTCGTTAACTCTCCTGAGCTTTAATCTCTATTTGAAATTAGTCATTATATACTTTTTGACTGGTCATCCAATGTTTCTTTTGAAATTCATTGCGCTATCTCTTATGATCATTGATCTTCATGCATTTGCTAACCCTCCTAAGCTTTTATCATAGGAACATTGTTGATCCTATCGTGATCAACAATACTCACGAATTTCTTCAGTCTTAAGGTGATGTTCTTTTGTTGATTCTTAATATACTTTGCTTCCTAAGATCAACCTTGCTTCTCTGCTTATTATGGCTATTGACATCAATGACAACACTTGAATGACAATATGTCCAAAAATATCCCCCTTTGTCATTGAGGGCACTGTTGACATCAATGAAAACACATGAATGAAAATATGTCCAATAATCACCCCCTTTGTCATTGAGGGCAACATACTAACTTCATACACAAACTCCCCCTGTGATGCTGCATCTCTCCTCTGAAGTTACTCTCCCTCTTTGACATCAATGGCAAAGGGTTTCTTCTCTTATGATTTGTCTATCTAAATACTTTTGATTAGATTCTTGACCATTGGTAACTCTTCTTGCAATCACACTTTTCTCGCCAGAACTGAATGACTCCTTTTGAAGTTGATTGTTGTCTCCCCCTGAATAGGTGCCAACTGATGCATTATTTTCTTGAGAGATTTAGGTTGGAAGAAAGAGTACTCCCAATTTTTGTCCGAGATATTCAAATACATCTTTGCTTAAGGGTTTTCTGAAAATATCTGCCACCTGTTCTTGTGTTGGAACATATTCCAATTTAATGTTCTTATTTTCAGCCTCATCTCTTAGATAGTGGTACTTTATGGGAATGTGTTTCGATTTTGAGTGTTGGACAAGGTTCTTAGAGAGACTTATAGTTCTTGTAGTATCACAATGGATAATAGTAGGTTCTTCAAATACTATTTTGATGTCCTGTAGGGTTTGTTTTATTCCTTCCAATTGCGTGCACAATTCTGCTACTGCAATATACTCAGCTTCAGTGCTAGACAGAGAAATTGAGGACTGTTTCTTGCTTATCCAAGCTACCAATGATTCTCCCAAAAAGAATGCTCCTCCACTTGTACTTTTTCTGTCATCTACACTTCTTGCCCAATCAACATATGAATAGTATTTTAAAGTGAATGAATCCTTGCTAGGGTACCACAAACCAAGATCTATGGTTCCTTTCAAATACCTAAATATTCTTTTTACAACTTGAATATGGATCTCCTTTGGTGTTGGTTGGAATCTAGCCACCATCCCAATAACTTGCTTGACATTAGTTCTGGAAGCTGTTACATAGAGTAAACTACGAATCATTGATCTGTAATGTTTTGGATCTACAACTTTGGACTCATCATCCTTTCTTAGTTTGCATCCAAATGTCATAGGTGTACTAACAGGTTTACAATCCTCTAACCGGAACCTCTTGAGCATATCTTTAACATACTTATATTGATGGATAAAGACTCCTCTTTTGGATTGTATTATTTGTAATCCAAGAAAGAAATTCAGTCTGCCAAGCAAAGACATTTCAAATTCTTGCTGCATCATCTTAGCAAAGTTCTTACTCAGTTTTTCATCATCACTGAAAAATATAATATCATCAACATATACTTCCACAATAATCATGTTATTACCGTCAAATTTACAGTAAAGATTGCTATCTGTTGATCCCCTTTTTAAGCCCTGTTTTTGTAAGTAAAAATCTAGCCTTGCATACCATGCTCTGGGTGCTTGTTTTAGTCCATAGAGTGATTTATTTAATTTATAGACATAGTCCCCTTTGTTGGTTAATTGGAACCCTTCTGGTTTCTCAATATATAATTCCTCTTCCAAATTTCCATTGAGAAATGTTGATTTGACATCCATTTGGTACACTTTAAATTTTCTGTAGCTGGAGAAAGCTAAAAACATCATAATTGCCTCTAATCTGGCCATAAGTGCAAATGTTTCTTCATAGTCTACTCCTTCAAACCGAGCATACACTTTACATACTAATATGGCTTTGTTCCTGATTACTTTCACATCTTCATTCATTTTATTTTTATATACCCATTTAGTTCCAATGACATTTTTATTTTTTGGTCTTGGAACTAGTTCCCAAGTTTGATTTTTTCCAATTTGATCCAATTCTTCATTCATAGCTTTGATCCAATTCTCATCTTTACATGCCTCTTTAATTGATCTAGGCTCAACATGTGACAACGATGCTATTTCTATTTGATACAGTAGGTGTCTTCTTGTGTGAACTCCATCATTCATATCTCCAATAATCAGTTCTTTAGGATGATTCTTTTGAGAAATTCTTGAGGGTGTCTTTGTATCTCTTCTTGGGAATTATTCTCTTATCTCTCCATATTGACTATCTTCTTTGATTTCACTAGTATCCATATCATCCTCTTCCCTTT
>ML796986.1:71029-88163 GCA_009831015.1 Picea engelmannii
TGTATGTTTTATTGTTTGAAGCATATCAAAGAAAAATACCTTCATCAAATCTGGCATCAAATTTTCCAAGACTCTCATCTAGTCTTTTGATGTAGCATTTACTTCCAAAGACCTTGAAGTATTTTACTGATGGAGCTATTCCAATCCATAGTTCATAAGGGGTCTTATCACTATTAACCCTGAGCTGACCTATGTTCAATATGTATACTGTTGTGCTTAGAGATTCTAATTTATCTTTGTTTTAGATGCTTTGAAAATTGTTTCATCTTTTGTTGATTTATCATTCCCTGTTCTCATTTCATATGTTGTAAATTCCATTGAGTTGATCAAATGTGAGTATGTCTAGATCAGATCTATCTTCAATTGAATAAATATTTGCATAATATCTCATAGGTAATGACCTTAGTATTTTTTTCACAATGGGTTTATCTGTAATCTCTTCTTCTGCCGCTCTAATTGAGTTAACCACTTCATCTACCCTATGAAAGTACTCAACACTATTTTCTTCTTCTTTCATTTTCAAATTTTCAAACTGAGCTCTATAGGTCTGTAGTTTGGCTTCCTTGACTTTGTCATCTCCTTCATATACAACCTCCAAATTTTCCCAGTTTTCCTTGGCTGATTTGCAATGCATAACCTTCACACATATAGAATTAGTCAACCCTGCTAGAATTCCATTAACTGCTCTTGAGTTGTCATTACAGATTTTCTTTCCTACAACGTATTTGGGTGGAGTAGTTGGTGAAGTGTAACCATCTATAATGGATTTCTAGATATCAAAACCAAGAGCCAACATGAATGTTTTCATTCTTATTTTCCACAGAGCATAGCCACCTCGATTGAACAATGGTGCTTTGTTGTTGGACATTCCTTCTTGTCGATCCATCTTCAGGATCTACCTTCAAGTTTGTTAAACTATTTTGAAGGAACCTTCTCTGATACCAATTAAAGGATCAAAACCTGTCACTGAGAGGGGGGGGGTGAATCAGTGACACAAAAATTATATCAATTTTTCATTTATTAATGCAAAAAAAAATTTAACACAGTATTTTATCGTGGAACCCAATTGAGAAAACCACAAACTCTTTTCTATTAACTGAAAAATTTGTTTTACATGTTACATAGAAGGAATATGTTCTTCCTTTTTTATTAGCACCAACTGATCAGGATGCACCCACACCCTAGTTTACTAGCACAAAATGGTAGGAGGCTACGAACCCCTGTTTAGTCAGCTACAAATGACAAGGAAGCACCAACTCCCTTTGCAGGAACCAACCTACCCTTGCACCACCCAACCACCCTTAATACATAAGAATCTTCATCTTTTATTTCTGGAATCTGCTTCAGCTTTTGATCTTCTGATCTAGACTCCAAAGACCCTTTATTCTCACCACTCTTTCTTGTTTATATATTCTACAAAATGGCATGAGTTTGATACACAGTGTCCCTTTATTTGGAGCATCACACCTCTTCGTTTAACTTAACCATAATCATTGTTTTAACATTTTTATCGTGAAGGCTTTTCAGAAATTGATCACATATATGGATCAATTTCATCCTTTAGACTTGATCCCGGATATCTATTATTTTCACAGAGACCAAATTATATGAAGGCTCTTCCTTCAAACCATTACATGTGACCGAGCGTTACAAAAAAATGGGCTTAGAAATTACAACGACGTATTATGTTGTCATTTATATCCCCTATATCATATGACCAACGACAGTGACCAAACGCTATGCCATAAGTGCTTGAGTGCTTATCACATCAAAGATTACGATCCAATCTTATGATGAGATGGACGGCTGACAGAACTTCTCCCTTTGGAACTTATGGATTTGAAACCTTTCAAAACTTCCGAATCAGATCTCCCGAAAAGATCAGACGGTTTACGTCTATTTTGCGGAAACGTATCAATCGTCATATTTGATTCTTTACAAGGCTTAATCTAACGGCTAGGACTTAATCAAGTGTTTATTTGGATGACCACCATTTACTCTGGGTCTTCGGACTTCGGAGATTTTGAATCTCAACACCTTCTTTCCTCTGGAGTGATCACCTTCTGTGGTATGTCATAATACGGTGGAGACCGCTTGTTGTCGGTTAACATTTCAACTTACACTATCCTTCCACTCTAATACCTCGATGATCAAGATCTCCTTCGAGTCTATGGACTTCATAGATTTCAAATCTCAAACTTTCACTGTAATATGATTGATGGTTGAGAGTTCTCCGAAGTGATCTTTCAGATCAGACGACTCGTATCCTTGCTGACATGGTCTCCCATATGCCCTTTGCTGACATGGTCGACTGACTATTGATTACGTAGGCTCTCAATATGAGTGCTACATGTCTTAACCTCATGGATTTAGAACTTCGGACTTCGAGTGATTTTACATGTTCTCAACTTCATTTTGCCGAAGTGGTCAGCGCCAAAGTTGACCATCATCATGATCCGATGGTTATCATGTATTGTCCATATCTAATGGTCCTTATTCATTTTGGCCTTCGAGACTTCGGGTAATTCGACTTCTCCAGTTCCCAATTCTTTCGAAGTGAGACTCCCCGAAGTGTAACCTCCTCACAACTTTTAACCCAAACTGAATGTTGTTTGTTGAACATGGTTTTAGTTCAACGACTCGATGTATATGCGATGCAACTCTTCTAGATTATCCTATATTTCCACTCGAAAATGATCCGAAGGAGGATTTCGCATATTCGAGAACTCAACCTTTCTGCTTATCCTGTCCTTCCACTTACTTTTAATCTGACGACTAATGGGATTTTGGATAAAAAAAACTCTCAAGCCTTTCATCTTATCATGTCCTTCCACTAAAATGTGATCCAACAGTCATGAAGACACTCCAAGCAGATCCACGATCAAGAATGATTGTGGAGCTACAACTTGCGAGTGATTTAACTCATCACCCAAACTCCGCAATTGGAATTTGTGCGTTGTTGGTGAGTCAACCACAATCGTTGATCTTAGAAGGTATAAGATCGGATGGTCCTGACTAATTGCGGGATTGGAACAAGTGTGATATTTAATTATCCTTTTGATCTCCGCAATTCACCCCTTGCATTGATTTGGCGATTGCACATCCGACAGCCATGATTTGATCTGAGTTTTATCGTTACATCTCTTCTGAGCTTTTGATCTTCATTTGTTAACTGTCCTGAGATTTAATCTCTGTTTGACATCAGTCATTATATACTGTTTGACTGGTCATCCAATGTTTCTTCTGAAATTCATTGCACCATCGCTTCTGAGCTTTGATCTTCATGCATTTGCTAACCCTCCTGAGCTTTTATCATAGGAACATTGTTGATCCTATCGTGATCAACAATAGTCACAAATTTATTCAGTCTTAAGGTGATGTTCTTTTGTCGATTCTTAGTATACTTTGCTTCCTTAGATTAACCTTGTTGCTCTGCTTATTATGATTGTTGACATCAATGACAACACATGAATGACAATATGTCCAAAAATCTCCTCCTTTGTCATTGAGGGCATTGTTGAAATCAATGAAAACACATGAATGACAATATGTCCAACATCTACATCCAACAATTTCTATAATTCCTCTTTAACAACGTCCCTGAGATGAGGATTCAATCTTTATTGGGGTTGTCGGATGGGTCAGGCATCTTTTTCAATATAGATATGATGTGTACAGAGTTGGGGATCAATGCCCTTCATGTCGGGATAATCCCAAGCAAAATCCTGTTGATATTTAGAAAGGATCTGAATCAATTTTTGTTTTTGTTGCTCATTCAAATTGGCATTAATATTCAGAAACTTTCCTGGTGCAATTTCAACTGTAATGATGTTGTGGACAACATTAGTGGGAATCTGTTGCTCCATCAATTATTTCAAAGGATCTCCCTGTGCTTCATTATCTAAAACAAATTTTAGCATTTGACATGTTGGGTTGCTTACCATAGTTGGGTTTTTAATGAAGTTGTTGATCACATTATCTTCTAGTTGATTTTTGAGCCTAAGAGCCTCTTCCAATGTGAGAGGAGATTGTAGGTTTTCTTCTAGATATATAGGTGGTTGTAACTGCTGATGTATGACAAGAATACTTGGTTTAGCTAGAGGATACATGATAAGGTTCTTTATAGCACTTCCTCTAGCAATTGTCATGTTGCATGTGCAACATACTATGTATGTATCTTTTGTTGCTAGACACGATCATCCCAATAGTAATGGGTGTCCATCGAGTCTACTTCTTGGGTTGATAACTAGAAAATCAGCTGGGTATTCCCAGGAGTTGACCGAAATTGCTATGTCCTATAAGGTGCCGACTGGTTTAACGACCGATCTATCAACCAGTTCTAACATAGTTTTAAGTAGGTTTGAAGGAGGTGATACCCAGGATATTACAGGTCTCGATGGTCAGAATATTGATGGCTTCCCCCAAATCCACCAGTGTATTTGGAAAAAAACAACCCTGCATCTAAACCGTTACCATGGGATTCCCTGGGTCTGTGTATTTGACTAGCTCATGCTTTCCTAGAATAAGATCAGACAAAGTTCCTACCACATGAACAATTGATGTATTCTTAGTTTTCTTTCCAGACTTCTTCCCACACAATTATTTGATTGTTTTTTCATAAATAGGAATATCTTGTAAATCTTGTAGGAGTGGTATTTTAACACATAGATTATTTAGTTACCCGACGATATCAAAGTTAGGATATACAACTGGATTTTCTATCATCGGCCTCTTGGGAAACAGGGGAGGAGAAATTATGTCTTCATTAGGATTCTACTGCTCAACTGTGTTTTCCCCCTGTTTTGTTTCTTCTGTTATGACCACAGTCGATGGTTTTATTGCTGGTTGTATATCATTCTCATTCTCCTATTCTTGATGAACACTACTTTCCTCAAGATAAATTACACGCCCTGATCTCAACTGGATTTCGTTGCACCCTAAAGAGTTGGTTTCACCCCCCAAATTCTCAACAATATGCATGAGTTGGATTGGTTTGTTATTAGGATTTGGGTTGGATTGAGATGGTAATTGAGGGCGCATTTGAGGTTGAGGATTCTGGGGTAATTGAAGTGGAGCTTGTAAAGTGGGATGAGCTTGAGGAGCCATTCCCATGGGTTGATTGGTAAGTCCCATGGGGCGCTACCAGTTTTGATTCCAATTGGGGGCTTGGGCAACTATGCTAGTCCACTGTGAAGAATAAGGGTTATTATTTGAATTCTGCCACAATGGGGTAGGGTATTGCAAGTTAGGCCAAGTAGGATTAGAAACTGGTTGATTTGGCTAGGGTGTAGTAGGATATTGTTGGGAGTTCCAGGTGGGGTTAGAAAATGGTTGGCCCTGCCATGTGTTTCTAGAATTATGTTGTTGATTATACTGTCCAGAAAAGAAATAGGAAGGATCTTGTAGCATACCTGGGGGGCGAGCTTTCCACTGGAGACATTGAGCCATCATATATAATGGTTATGTTTCCTATTATTCTTATTTAAATACAAATTTTATTCTTGGGAGTGATGGGAATTGCTCTGTCACATGGTCTTTGGAACATATGGTGCGAGTCCAAACCACATCCAAGGGACACTCCCTCGAACCGTGTTTCCTTCTGCATCTTGGAAAAAATATGGCCAACGATTGTTATGCTTCTTCTTGTTTCTGTTTAACCTGTAGAACATCCAATTGTGTAGTCAGGGTACCCAACATATCAGTTTTAAAATTTTCTAAAATATTACCAATTTCTGCTCGGGTGACGCTCCCGGTAGTGATGTTGTTACTTCTGGTGATGGGATCCTGTATTCTCGATCTGGTTCATGTACTTCCGCATGAACACCTGATGCACAATTGGACAATGTCATCATATGTTTCTTGATAAATATCACCTTTTCCCATTAAATTCAATGTTTCTACCCATTCATCCCTCATACCTTTTATTAGAGTGGATTTAAGTACCTCACTTGGTAATGTACCGTAAGCTGATCTCTGCAGGTTATATTGAAATATTTCAACATATTATTCAATTGTTTCATTTTCTCTTGCAGTCATTTTAAAGATTTCATCCTTTAAATCTCTGGTTCTACAATAGTCTTGATATTTCCTAAGGAAGGCTTGTTTCATTTCATCCCATGAATTTATAGTTCCTCCCCCTAATCCCATAAACCATCGTAAAGCTTCTCCTTTCAAAGTGGAAGGAAATAGATTTAGTTTTTGGGGTTCAGAGGTGTAGTCATAGCCTCTACACAGGACATTAAACTCGAATAAGAATTTTTCGAGGTCTTCTGAGATCAATCCGTTGAAGGTTGGAAGATTCTGTAGTGGAATGGCTTTCATTGGGGCATTATCAACTAGATCAACTATGGGATACTCCAAAGTGGGCGTATGGGGTCGCAGCGGATTTTGTTGTGCCATTTGGTCGAAGATGTGCCAATAGCCTTCAGGGATTTCTTGGTTTGGGTGTTCTATTCAAGGTGATTGATTACTTGGCCCCTTAGGAGATTTAATAATGCTACCTATGTCTGGTATTTCAGGTATTCCTTCTCCTATCAAAATAACATGAGATCCAGGTTCAGGTGGTGGTGGGTTTGATTCAATAATTCCACTAGTTTCTGCTTCTCCTTGTTTCAAATTACAGGAATTTCCCTCGTCTAGAGGATTGAAAAGTGGAGTATGTGTATTTTGGGAACTTTGTTCAGTCCCTTCAATTACTCTATGAACCTCAGCATGAGCTGCAGTTGGTGAATTTTCTACTTGAGGGATTCGGGTAGAACCTTTTCGAGGTCCAACCGAGGCTTGAGATTCAACTTTTAGGATGATTTCATCTATGAAAGTGTTCCTTCCAGGGGGCACCGGGCCCTGCTATTTTGTATTTTTTGGTGGGGGTTTTTGTTTTTTAGGTTCTTTATTCTCAGTCATACACACAGACACAAATTCTATGCACCTATACAACCTCTATGCATAAGCTGAAAGTAGGTGTTGGAACAAGCATTTTACTTGTTTCCTATGTAGGTTCTTACCTTCCGTTTTCAATACCTCATCCTCCAGAGATGAAACCTATGCTATCTTTGATATTCTCCCCGAAAACGACACCAAAATGTTGGGCTCTAAAGATGTCCTAAAAACAACCTTAGTCTGACATTAATTTATCAACCGAGGATTCATCTTTTCTTTCAAGAATGTCTGCAAAGTCTATGAAGATAGTCGTAGAGGTTTAAATCATGTAGATAATTCACTTACAACAAATCCGAGTCTATCTAAATTACTGCAATAATCAATTTCTTCACACATTAACTAAAAACTATGAAACTCAATAATTCAATCAACATAAATATGTTCTGAGCAAAAACACACCATAAATCAAAGCATCAATCAATTACTGAAATTCATTTACCTACGAAACAACAATTTAATCTTCGAGAACACTTAATGAATCGATATCTCAATGATTAATTAATCTACTGGAAAGGAACAATGAATTATTGAATATTGAAGAGGGAACAACAAATGCGAATTAAACAAAAGGAACAACAAATGTGAATTTGATAAAAGGAACAACGTGTGCAAAAATGAAAGGAATTCACAAGCGATAAACTAATAGTAATTGGAAATGGAACAACAATCGATAATCTTCAAATGAAACATCTATTCTCTGCAAATGAACAACATAACCAATTCATAAAAGAATCAACACATTATCAAATATATCTAACTATTTTGAAAGGAAATTCAAATCACAGAATTATAACATAATTGATACGATTACAAATGAGACAGTAACTCATTTCGACTGGGCCCACGGTCTTCAAAAGATACTGTTACTAAAAACTCAGTACGCAGGGATGATCAAAACGCTTGAAGATTTCATTAATTCCATAACTGATCAATCATTTACACTGGATGGTTGTACAAAATGTCAACAATTAATATATCTGAATGTTTGGTTAAAATCCTAGGGTATCTCTCTATTGTTCACTATCCTTTATACATTATAATGAAATAAGTAAATTAAGCTATCTTGATCCTCAAGATTTCTTTTACTATTTATGAAGATTGCAAGATAAAGAGTCAATCTCTCTTAGAACCATTTTGTGCTTGATTTCTTCAATATTCAATGGCCTACACATCTTCATGATCTTCTTAACTATCTTGGGTTAACCACAATTGTTCATTTCTGCATAAAATCAAAACAATTCAAACCAAAGTTTAGAAAATATCTAATATCATTTAATAATATCTGTTGGTTGATGCGAAGATATATTTCTTGGTGGAGCCACCCAATGGTGTAGGGTTTCTAGTGTGGTGTCTTCAACAGGCTCTATCAACAATGAAATGCAAAGGAACACCCTTCACCCACATGTCCGAGTGAAAAATGCGTTCACCTTCCTTTGATTCTTCTGGTTCATTTGGATGGAACTTGGTGGTAGTGAAAGTGGTACTAGGTTATGCATCAATGATATGCTTCCCCTTATCTGGATACGATTCACATTCTAAACCTATCCATGAATCTAAGGCTTTCAACTTGATCAACAACGATTTCTTCAAGCGACATTCATCGGTGTTATGATAGGGGATTTTATGCAATTCACACCACTTCCCGATGTCTTTCTTTGTCTTCTCATTACCCTTCTTTGTTTGCAGCTTGGACTGGTTGTATTGAGGGGGTAAATCCTTGCTATTTCCTTTTTTTTGTGGGTTGGGGCCACCTTTCCCTACTTCTGTTGTGAGGAATTTGCAGATCCAAACTCCCACTTTGTTTGTTTAAATTTCTGCTTGATTTTGACAAGATATCGATAAGTCGTGCCCAATGATGAGATGTCCATAAAATCCATTTCTATTTGGATGTATCTATGAATATAACCATAGTACTTGAGCACCATATGTCATTCAAATTCTTTGATACCCAAGTTGGTGTGCAAGGTATGGAAGATATTTGTGAACTCTGTTACTGTCTGGTCCCTTTCCTGTCGCAATGTAGTTCATCTCATATACTAGTCATCGTAGCTCTTCCAACATGGTAACATTGTTCCTTAATAGAATCTCTAAAAGAATCCCAAGTGCGTGAGACCGAAAATATTGCATATTCCTAAGTGGCCTTTTTCTCATATTAAGTCTCCCAACAATCCTTGACATGGGAGACAACCTTAAGGAGCACAAAGGTAATCTTTTCTTTATCAGAGAAATTATGGACCGAAAAATACCCTTCTAGCATATTCAACCATTTATCTACAACATTCACATATATCTAGCCTTGAAATAAGGGGATATAAAAATTGATTTGTACCTTGAAGGGGGTGGTTCCTCAAAAGTGACTGCTTGATGAAGATGCGTCGCCTGTTGGGAACCGTCGAAGGATCTGTGCAAAGTTATCCATTATCTCATTCCTTTGTCACATGGGGGATTCCTCGAGAAACAATTTAAAAGTATCTTCCGCTCCATCATCTCTCTTTACTTCCACTAGGGGATGGCGTTGTGATCGATGTGGATGGTCTTGAAAGGGCTCAACTACTTCGAGTCCCAAATCCTTGTACCTTGACCTCGTTGGGGACATGCACATAGAAAAAAATAAAGAGTAGACCAATCTAATACCACTGATATAGATTTATAAATCGAATGAAATGAAATACATATGTATAGAAAATAAAAACACAGAGATACAACAAACCTTGAATTTTATTAATAAAGAGAAATTGTTGAAACTGTAAAAATGCAGACTGAAACAAACTTGCTCAAATAGTGGCAGCTTATCTATGAGAATAAATGTGATGGATACACTCATTCACAATATTATGAGTACAATGAGGCTCCAATGGAATTTTTAACATAAAAATAAAATGAGAAAACCCTAAATATCCAAAACGCTAACCCTAGGAGGTGAAACACCAAAAGGTTTGTAGGCCCCGATGGGGGTAGTTGATACGTAAACTTCCCGAGGGCATAAATTTTTCATATGAACCCCATTTGGGGCACTCGATAAACCATTGGAAAGGTATAGCCAAGGAGTACATATTTTGTTCGAACTAACATCTTCCTTTGTATACATTCTAGGCACTTCCAAGTCCAAAAAGCGTTGTTTAGGGACTCAAAACGACCCTGAAAGTTTGGGACCTGGAAAATGTAAAAACAAACTGCCAAAATGGACGTTGTTCTTTGAGCCATTGTAATAGGTGGGTGGGCACCGATATCCACCTGGATAAAATCGTTTCATTTCTTTGATTATAAAGTGGTACAATGCACCCACTGATCGTATACTTTTTTATTGACTGGTATTCATTGTTTATCCATAGGAAATTATGTGCTCTCTTCTAACGATTTCATCTTGAAAACCAAAATCTATTTCCTTCCCTCCAAAGGGTTTGCATTAGTAAGGGTTTAATTTGGAGCTAGAGCAAAATATAAGAGTTGTTTGGTAATGTATATCACTATTGAACTGAACTATTTTCAAGAATATTTCAAGAAATTTGAACCCACTATGGATCTTATGTAGTGTTTGGTATGTATGGTGTTGAAACCACTTAAAATAGTTAGCACAAATATTACATCAAATCTTCCCTTGAATCTCGCACTCAATGGTATCTATGCCCACACCTAGTAATTTGTCGAAAACAATTCACTCTTGATCTGTACGGATATGTTGACCAAAATTTGGTCATCTATATTTTCCCGCTCTTGGATTAATAAAAAAAAATGATATCAAAAGATGAAATTTTTTGAACTATTATAAGTTCCTTGTGTAGCCCCCGGCCTCAGCTTCGTCACACATTTTTCGGTCGGAAATCCAAGTTCGTATACTCAAGATATCCAAGTTTAAAGTTTAAAGTGGAAAAAGGTGCCTCTTTCATGTGGAATAAAGCTAATATTTTGTAAGTTCTTTTAAATTTCTTTGGGTTCAAGGCCTTTGAAAATATTCTTGTGCTGGGTTCAAAACCCATAAAAAATCTTCATGGTATTTCTCGTGGGAACATGTCATTCTCCTCTCTTCCCTCACCCCTCATATCCCATACTTAGATTTTATTTGAGTTATGGTGGTCGATCGAAATCGCCATAACTCCCTCACCTATTTGTTTCATCCACCTCATGTCCATCCCCAACAAACTCACCTCATCCCTTTATTTTTCTCACTCCCCAACCCTTCCCCACTCCCCACATTTCCCACCCTCTCACTTCTAGTCCCTACAAAATCCCCTCACTTTCCATTTCCTCACCCCTCATCCCTCACATTCCCATACATAATTTTTTTTTGAGTTATGGCGGTCGGTCAGACTCACCATAACTCAATCCACTCCTTCCCCCTCACTTCCCAACCCGCTAACCCTTCCCCTCTCCCCTAATTTATCCCCCCTCACCTCACCCTACGTCACCCCCATCATTTCCGCCACCTACATTTCTACCCCTCCCCCTAACTACCCACTCTATCATTTTTCTTACACTCTCGTTCCCCATCCTTTAAAACATTATACCTTAACCTTTTATAATATTTAAATTATAACTTTTTATAATAAATAATTCATAACCAATTAGATTATTACTCTTGGCATCCATTAAAATCATGACAAATGGTGATCAAGGATTAGTGCTTCATGGAGAAAAAATAATGGTGCCACATGGAAGCCAATCAATTGGAGACACATGGAAATATATTAATGGTTGGATGAAATTCAATCCAAGGGCCCATATTTGTCCACAAATTTTGATCAATGGTCGCTGAGTCATGATCTTGCAGAGGCCATAACTCGAGCTCCGCGTGTTGTAATCACGTAAAATTTATACCGTTGGAAAGGTATTTCGACGTAAAATATGATGGTATAGGTTTCAAAGTCTGAAGGTTGCTACATTTTCCCCATAAATTAAAATATCATTCAACTACGTTTTTTATGGGCATGCCTGACAACTCAACTTCACGAGCTCATATCTTGAGATCCAGGCAATGGATTTGTGAAAATTTTATATCATTGGAAAGAAAAGATGATGAAAATAACATATGAAATGATTTCAATGGATAAAAAGTTTATTATCAATCCCAGGGAATTAAAACACAGTCATCCTCTTTTAAAGGGAAATTAATTAAATTTCAAAAATAAAAGTTTAATTAAAAATTTTATTAAAAAAAGAGAGGGGACCCATTTTAAATATAATTATATTAATGATGTGAATTCATTAATGAGGAATTAATGAGGCATTAATTAAAGGGAATGTTTCAAGAAGAAACTTGTACGTGAATTTCTAGAAGGGAGAAACCCTAACTTCTCAAGTAGTTAGAAAATCTCTTCTTAAAAAGCGAAGAGAGGCTTCATCAACGGTCCGAATAATCAACATTATTAGAGGGGCAGGGAAGAAGATCGGAGGAAGAAGAAGGTAGAACCATGGATACACAATCAAGCTTCTGACCAAAAGAAGAAAATCTTCATCTTCTCCATTCTTTATATTCTTCTACACCACTTCTCATAGCTTTATGATTGAATCTCAGAGTTGGGCACAAGGTTGAGTTGTTAAGTGTTTTTATTGTATTCTTCTAAGACATTTTCTTATATGATCATGGAGTATTTGCAACCACATACATGGCTGTCAAATATTTTGTAATGAAAAACATCTTTCATGAATAAAACTCCACAAAGAATTGCTTCAAGGTTGATCTTGACTGTATCTTGTAAATTTGAGTTTTAAGTATGAGATATTTGAGGTTGACCTATCAAATTCTCTTTTAATCTTGATAGTTCTATCACATGAAGTTGTCATGCATCATTTTTTCCCTTAGTTTTTGACTTTTACCCTTTAGTCTTTAAGTTTTTTTTTATTTTTCCCTTTGTGATTTTCTTAGGTTAGTCTAAACAAATAAAGACTTGGGTTTTGGTTCACATTTTGGCCCACACCTATGGTCTATAGCCTAGGTTCATTTTGTAGTTTATGTCTTTGAATCATCACCTAAATTGACAACAAACAATACCGACCCCATGAATCTACACACTTGACAAATCATTCCATCCACTCATACCTTTGATCCTTTCCACTATGTCCCTTGGTCCATTAAGAAGTCAAATCAAACCTTGTAAAGGGAACTGCCAACTCACTTGGTGTTTTCATAGCACATCTTTGTACAACAACCCTTTACCATCATTCACCATCATCAAGTTGATTTCATGTATTTTATTTTTTTCAGCACCCTTGTCTTCATAAGGAATATTATGATTTGGTTATTTATGAGGTTCTAACTGTTACCAAATTTGAAATTTTGCTCCTAAGCTCGGCGCTACTGAAACTGCTAGTCCAAACAAAGTTGCAGATTGTGCTACAAAATTGATTGTTCAAGGTGAATTGTAGGTTGAGGTGGATGTAACAACTTCAGGATCGCTGCAGATCTTCCATTATCATTTACCAAGTCCATGTACTTCATTAGCCATTTCAGTTGTTGTTGGCATAGGGGTAGACCCAGGGTTCAACGTTCAAGAGTGCACCAACAAAACCCTAACTACCGACCCTTTCAGCAACACCTGCGAAGCAGATGAAGTCTCACCTGAGGTAGAGGCAGGGGTGGTGGCAGGACTCAGATGTCTGCAACCTTAGTTAGGACACTGATATGTGATTATAACTTTTACATGGCACTTAGCATAGATCATTCATCAATATTTAACCTTTATGGTACTTCACAGATAGCACAGAGCATTGTAGTGAATACTTAGACTAAATATGATTCAGTACTTAGCCACAAAAATATAGATTAGATTCAGAAGATCACGCATTAAGCATCTTATATATCAGATCTAACATTCATTCATATATCATAAGCACAAAGCATAACTAGATCTATTTAATCACAACAAGCCCTTATCCAAGAAGGAGATAAACACATTACGTCGAAGCATAGAGCACAATACACAAAGTTACCATGGTTCACCCCCACCCTAGGGCTACGTCCACAAAGTATTCTTCTATATATTATCTCAGTCAAGAGGTTACAACACAGATCTTCAGTGACCCTTACTTCGCACAGGAAAAAAGATCTGCGTAGCTCGCTAGATCCTTCTTCCTTGCACTTCAACACAAAACTACAACAACTTGCACTTAGCTTTTCAATATCCTTACAATAATGCATAGAGCATTTGCAATATACATCCAATCACACAGATCCAACTACTAGCACTAAGCCATTAGCTATACATCACATAGATGTACTACTATCTTCTACTTACATTGCCTAAGTATCTATTTATAGATTACAAAATGCGCCTAAGCGTGGGTAAACCTGTTAGAACCCTATATAATAGGGGAATCACTATTCTGACTAATATCTATCTATTTCAGGCATTACACTTTTTCTCATGACGCATAGTGAAGGCGACAGAAAGCGTTCGACTCTGACCAAGCATAAGCCAAGAACCTTGCACGCAAACTTCAAAGAATGTTAAAATGCCAGTGCATTTTGGGCAAGAAATTATGAATAGTTGGTTTGGGTGGAAAAAAGAAATACATGGATAAGTTTTTGGTTTTGTTTTTAACCTGAACTTTGAATTTATTAGTCTAATTTGACCTTTTTAAGTCAAAATTGGTTCTCGGCGTTATCACAGGTTTTTGGTTTGGTTTTCTTAAAATTTTGATTAAAAAAATATGTTGGCCCAAGGCCAAGCTCAACTGTGAGAGTAGTTCTTTATATCTGGAGCCATGCATATGCATCAACAACAACACAAGTCACTCACCAAAGAAAACAACATCCAAGCTAGCACCAAAGCACCAGCACCAAACTCAAGTGGTAGCCTTGGGCTCACATCATCGAGTATATGATGCAAACATTCACATATATAAACGCTTATAATTTCCTTCTCCTCGTGAATGTGGGATATTGCCCACAGAAGCCAATAAAATAAAATAAAAGCGCATGCCTGATTTCTACCATGAATTCCTCATGAGACATCTGGAAATCTCCTGTTTGAACACAAAATTGGAGGCAGTTTCTTGTTCCATCCATCGCTAAGGAGTTTGGCAGCTGTCGAAGTGAATTCTTAGGAGCCAAAGATAAACCCAGTTACCAAGTGCGCATGCATGCTTAGTCAGAATATGAGATGAAACCCTTATGAGCCAAAATTTTGTCATGATGTATATGATGAGAATTATATGTGTGAGTCGAAAGCCAGATGATGGTTTTCCTCAAGTTCTTGAAGTTGCCAGCAAACCAAGAAATGAAAATCGTACTCAAAGTCTGTATGTCCTTCTTGATGGTATTAAGCATAAGAGAGGTTTTGTATATGTCTCTATATGAGAGCACTGTCACCAGATTCACATGAGAAAGAATGAGAGCACGAGGTCTCTCAAAACGTTGAGACTGGTTTGCATACATGGTTCAGAATTACGTTTCGTAATAAAGAAGTTACAGCCGCCAGGAAGGAGCAGACGGAGATTACTTATGCACAAGAAAATAATACGCTAGAATTGGAGCAAAGTTCAAACCCCATGCACAGATGCTAGAATGATTTCACAGCTACCAAAATTACAACTCCAGGTGCCATCGCCAATGAAAGGAAAAGCAGGGATCAAGCAAGTGTTGAATTGTCAAACCAAGCATGAGGTCCAAAAGAGTATTAACGAGTGGTTTCTATTAAAATCATTGGGTCTAATTTAGACTCAATCTCCAATTAATTTTGCCCACATATATCAGAGCTAAGCATCGACAACTACAACACCCGAGAGCTAGATCAAAATCATAAGCATGGAGGACCAAGTCATATTACAAGCGACCAAGTATCAAGTTCAAACTTTGTTTTGTCTGTCAAAATGGTTGTAGGCCCTATAATCTGCTCGAAATCGAAGTTTCCAGCGAGGCCCATATGCTGTCTACTACCCCTCCACAGTCAAAATCAATTGATCAAGGGCAACAAGCATTGCCTAAGTGGTTTCAAATTGCGAAGTCGACTAATGGTGAAAAAGGACCAGATATGGTGCAGTCAAAAGATCGGGAGATTTTGTGGAATCAGAAAGTAGAGGAACTGTGAAAGAAATGGAATGAAAAATGTCATTCGTTGCATCCCCATTTTCATTCATTTCGGCCACTTATTTCGGTCGGCAAATCTCAGGAATCCCTGCGGGTATCTGGTCAAGCAATTGATGCAAATGGCAGAAGATTAACATATATGTCTGGCAGAAAAATCATCCAAAGGAAGTATTGATGAAACCCCAACTAAATTAAGTAGTTAAATTGCAAGTTTTAAGGATTTTATCATTGTTTCAAAACAATTGAAGGAGATTCCTTCCAGTCAATGTGGCAGAGTATCCTTGTTTTGAGGCATTCTTTAGAATGTAACTGGCAGTCAAAACACCATATCAACCTTCCAGGATTCGAGGCAACATTTTGAGGAAGATTATGGAGCAGATGGCAGCTCGACCAGTGGAAATTTAATTTCATTCATGACAAATGGAAAAGCTTTCGCACATTTCAGGCAGTGGTTAAACACAGATTCCCCAGTTGGCAGCAAATTCGTGACAACCAAGTAGCTGTTTCCAAATTTGTTTTTTCCTTTAATTTACTGTTTTGTTTGTTTTAGGAGACAATTTACAGGTGTCAAAATGGTTGTAACTATTTTCTATTTTTAGAAAACAAAGATAGAGCTCAAGTCTTTTGAAGGATGAGGTATTTTTTCATATATAAAGACATGTAAAATATGAAAGGGGGGTTCGAGCTGGGAGGAAGGTGCGACCTGTGAGGTGTTTTTCTTTTGCTGGACCGTGGGCTGTGTTTCGCCAGAAAGTTTTTCTGTAATCTCAAATGATCAATCAGAAATGAACAAACTGTTGACAGGATTCTCGTGTCGAGGTGTTGGTGGCGTTCCTCTTCTATGTTAAGTGTTTTCTTCCAGTTATCATGCCATTTTTTTTCAAATTCTTATTATCGAATGATAGTAATAGAGTAGAATTTATTGGTGAAATACTCTACATCTGATCCTTTGGTAATCTTTATGTTTTCTTCTAAAGCCCAGTTTATGAATTCTTAACTGCTCATTTGCTCAGTTTTTCCTCCCCCATTTCTTCCTCAAATCGACACCATTCAAACTTAATTCGATCCAACATTTCCACTACCTTGCCCTGTGTAAGAGCTTTGTCTAGATCTGAAAATGAATCACATATTTAAGCACAGACCCCATTCGCCCAATGGCCCTCCTTGTTG
>ML796986.1:88213-112482 GCA_009831015.1 Picea engelmannii
TGTATGTTTTATTGTTTGAAGCATATCAAAGAAAAATACCTTCATCAAATCTGGCATCAAATTTTCCAAGACTCTCATCTAGTCTTTTGATGTAGCATTTACTTCCAAAGACCTTGAAGTATTTTACTGATGGAGCTATTCCAATCCATAGTTCATAAGGGGTCTTATCACTATTAACCCTGAGCTGACCTATGTTCAATATGTATACTGTTGTGCTTAGAGATTCTAATTTATCTTTGTTTTAGATGCTTTGAAAATTGTTTCATCTTTTGTTGATTTATCATTCCCTGTTCTCATTTCATATGTTGTAAATTCCATTGAGTTGATCAAATGTGAGTATGTCTAGATCAGATCTATCTTCAATTGAATAAATATTTGCATAATATCTCATAGGTAATGACCTTAGTATTTTTTTCACAATGGGTTTATCTGTAATCTCTTCTTCTGCCGCTCTAATTGAGTTAACCACTTCATCTACCCTATGAAAGTACTCAACACTATTTTCTTCTTCTTTCATTTTCAAATTTTCAAACTGAGCTCTATAGGTCTGTAGTTTGGCTTCCTTGACTTTGTCATCTCCTTCATATACAACCTCCAAATTTTCCCAGTTTTCCTTGGCTGATTTGCAATGCATAACCTTCACACATATAGAATTAGTCAACCCTGCTAGAATTCCATTAACTGCTCTTGAGTTGTCATTACAGATTTTCTTTCCTACAACGTATTTGGGTGGAGTAGTTGGTGAAGTGTAACCATCTATAATGGATTTCTAGATATCAAAACCAAGAGCCAACATGAATGTTTTCATTCTTATTTTCCACAGAGCATAGCCACCTCGATTGAACAATGGTGCTTTGTTGTTGGACATTCCTTCTTGTCGATCCATCTTCAGGATCTACCTTCAAGTTTGTTAAACTATTTTGAAGGAACCTTCTCTGATACCAATTAAAGGATCAAAACCTGTCACTGAGAGGGGGGGGGTGAATCAGTGACACAAAAATTATATCAATTTTTCATTTATTAATGCAAAAAAAAATTTAACACAGTATTTTATCGTGGAACCCAATTGAGAAAACCACAAACTCTTTTCTATTAACTGAAAAATTTGTTTTACATGTTACATAGAAGGAATATGTTCTTCCTTTTTTATTAGCACCAACTGATCAGGATGCACCCACACCCTAGTTTACTAGCACAAAATGGTAGGAGGCTACGAACCCCTGTTTAGTCAGCTACAAATGACAAGGAAGCACCAACTCCCTTTGCAGGAACCAACCTACCCTTGCACCACCCAACCACCCTTAATACATAAGAATCTTCATCTTTTATTTCTGGAATCTGCTTCAGCTTTTGATCTTCTGATCTAGACTCCAAAGACCCTTTATTCTCACCACTCTTTCTTGTTTATATATTCTACAAAATGGCATGAGTTTGATACACAGTGTCCCTTTATTTGGAGCATCACACCTCTTCGTTTAACTTAACCATAATCATTGTTTTAACATTTTTATCGTGAAGGCTTTTCAGAAATTGATCACATATATGGATCAATTTCATCCTTTAGACTTGATCCCGGATATCTATTATTTTCACAGAGACCAAATTATATGAAGGCTCTTCCTTCAAACCATTACATGTGACCGAGCGTTACAAAAAAATGGGCTTAGAAATTACAACGACGTATTATGTTGTCATTTATATCCCCTATATCATATGACCAACGACAGTGACCAAACGCTATGCCATAAGTGCTTGAGCACTTATCATATCAACGATTACGATCCAATCTTCTGATGAGATGGATGGCTGACAGAACTTCTCCCTTCAGAACTTATGGATTTGAAACCTTTCAAAACTTCTGAATCAGATCTCCCGAATAGATCAGACGGTTTACGTCTATTTTGCGGAAACGTATCAATCGTCATATTTGATTCTTTAAAAGGCTTAATCTAACGGCTAGGACTTAATCAAGTGTTTATTTGGATGACCACCATTTACTTTGGGTCTTCGGACTTCGGAGATTTTGAATCTCAACACCTTCTTTCCTCTGGAGTGATCACCTTCTGTGGTATGTCATAATACGGTGGAGACCTCTTGTTGTCGGTTAACATTTCAACTTACACTATCCTTCCACTCTAATACATCGATGATCAAGATCTCCTTCGAGTCTATGGAAGATTCTGTAGTGGAATGGATTTCATTGGGGCATTATCAACCAGATCAACTATGGGATACTCCAAAGTGGGCGTATGGGGTCGCGACGGATTTTGTTGTGCCATTTGGTCGAAGATGTGCCAATAGCCTTCAGGGATTTCTTGGTGTGGGTGTTCTATTCAAGGTGATTGATTACTTGGCCCCTTAGGAGATTTAATAACGCTACCTATGTCTGGTATTTTAGGTATTCCTTCTCCTATCAAAATAACATGAGATCCAGGTTCAGGTGGTGGTGGGTTTGATTCAATAATTCCACTAGTTTCTGCTTCTCCTTATTTCAAATTAGAGGACTTTCCCTCGTCTAAAGGACTGAAAAGTGGAGTATGTGTATTTTGGGAACTTTGTTCAGTCCCTTCAATTCCTCTATGAACCTCAACGTGAGCTGCTGTTGGTGAATTTTCTACTTGAGGGATTCGGGTAGAACCTTTTCGAGGTCCAACCGAGGCTTGAGATTCAACTTTTAGGATGATTTCATCTATGAAAGTGCTCCTTCCAGGGGGCACCGGGCCCTGATATTTTGTATTTTTTGGTGGGGGTTTTTGTTTTTTAGGTTCTTTCTTCTCATTCATACACACAGACACAAATTCTATGCACCTATACAACCTCTATGCATAAGCTGAAAGTAGGTGTTGGAACAAGCATTTTACTTGTTTCCTACACAGGTTCTTACCTTCCGTTTTCAATACCTCATCCTCTAGAGATGAAACCTATGCTATCTTTGACATTCTCCCCGACAACGACACCAAAATGTTGGGCTCTAAATATGTCCTAAAAACAACCTTAGTCTGACATTAATTTATCAACCGAGGATTCATCTTTTCTTTCAAGAATGTCTGCAAAGTCTATGAAGATAGCCGTAGAGGTTTAAATCGTGTAGATAATTCACTTACAACAAATCCGAGTCTATCTAAATTACTGCAATAATCAAGTTCTTCACACATTAACTAAAAACTATGAAACTCAATAATTCAATCAACATAAATATGTTCTGAGCAAAAACACACCATAAATCAAAGCATCAATCAATTACTGAAATTCATTTACCTACGAAACAACAATTTAATCTTCGAGAACACTTAATGAATCGATATCTCAATGATTAATTAATCTACTGGAAAGGAACAATGAATTATTGAATATTGAAGAGGGAACAACAAATGCGAATTAAACAAAAGGAACAACAAATGTGAATTTGATAAAAGGAACAACGTGTGCAAAAATGAAAGGAATTCACAAGCGATAAACTAATAGTAATTGGAAATGGAACAACAATCGATAATCTTCAAATGAAACATCTATTCTCTGCAAATGAACAACATAACCAATTCATAAAAGAATCAACACATTATCAAATATATCTAACTATTTTGAAAGGAAATTCAAATCACAGAATTATAACATAATTGATACGATTACAAATGAGACAGTAACTCATTTCGACTGGGCCCACGGTCTTCAAAAGATACTGTTACTAAAAACTCAGTACGCAGGGATGATCAAAACGCTTGAAGATTTCATTAATTCCATAACTGATCAATCATTTACACTGGATGGTTGTACAAAATGTCAACAATTAATATATCTGAATGTTTGGTTAAAATCCTAGGGTATCTCTCTATTGTTCACTATCCTTTATACATTATAATGAAATAAGTAAATTAAGCTATCTTGATCCTCAAGATTTCTTTTACTATTTATGAAGATTGCAAGATAAAGAGTCAATCTCTCTTAGAACCATTTTGTGCTTGATTTCTTCAATATTCAATGGCCTACACATCTTCATGATCTTCTTAACTATCTTGGGTTAACCACAATTGTTCATTTCTGCATAAAATCAAAACAATTCAAACCAAAGTTTAGAAAATATCTAATATCATTTAATAATATCTGTTGGTTGATGCGAAGATATATTTCTTGGTGGAGCCACCCAATGGTGTAGGGTTTCTAGTGTGGTGTCTTCAACAGGCTCTATCAACAATGAAATGCAAAGGAACACCCTTCACCCACATGTCCGAGTGAAAAATGCGTTCACCTTCCTTTGATTCTTCTGGTTCATTTGGATGGAACTTGGTGGTAGTGAAAGTGGTACTAGGTTATGCATCAATGATATGCTTCCCCTTATCTGGATACGATTCACATTCTAAACCTATCCATGAATCTAAGGCTTTCAACTTGATCAACAACGATTTCTTCAAGCGACATTCATCGGTGTTATGATAGGGGATTTTATGCAATTCACACCACTTCCCGATGTCTTTCTTTGTCTTCTCATTACCCTTCTTTGTTTGCAGCTTGGACTGGTTGTATTGAGGGGGTAAATCCTTGCTATTTCCTTTTTTTTGTGGGTTGGGGCCACCTTTCCCTACTTCTGTTGTGAGGAATTTGCAGATCCAAACTCCCACTTTGTTTGTTTAAATTTCTGCTTGATTTTGACAAGATATCGATAAGTCGTGCCCAATGATGAGATGTCCATAAAATCCATTTCTATTTGGATGTATCTATGAATATAACCATAGTACTTGAGCACCATATGTCATTCAAATTCTTTGATACCCAAGTTGGTGTGCAAGGTATGGAAGATATTTGTGAACTCTGTTACTGTCTGGTCCCTTTCCTGTCGCAATGTAGTTCATCTCATATACTAGTCATCGTAGCTCTTCCAACATGGTAACATTGTTCCTTAATAGAATCTCTAAAAGAATCCCAAGTGCGTGAGACCGAAAATATTGCATATTCCTAAGTGGCCTTTTTCTCATATTAAGTCTCCCAACAATCCTTGACATGGGAGACAACCTTAAGGAGCACAAAGGTAATCTTTTCTTTATCAGAGAAATTATGGACCGAAAAATACCCTTCTAGCATATTCAACCATTTATCTACAACATTCACATATATCTAGCCTTGAAATAAGGGGATATAAAAATTGATTTGTACCTTGAAGGGGGTGGTTCCTCAAAAGTGACTGCTTGATGAAGATGCGTCGCCTGTTGGGAACCGTCGAAGGATCTGTGCAAAGTTATCCATTATCTCATTCCTTTGTCACATGGGGGATTCCTCGAGAAACAATTTAAAAGTATCTTCCGCTCCATCATCTCTCTTTACTTCCACTAGGGGATGGCGTTGTGATCGATGTGGATGGTCTTGAAAGGGCTCAACTACTTCGAGTCCCAAATCCTTGTACCTTGACCTCGTTGGGGACATGCACATAGAAAAAAATAAAGAGTAGACCAATCTAATACCACTGATATAGATTTATAAATCGAATGAAATGAAATACATATGTATAGAAAATAAAAACACAGAGATACAACAAACCTTGAATTTTATTAATAAAGAGAAATTGTTGAAACTGTAAAAATGCAGACTGAAACAAACTTGCTCAAATAGTGGCAGCTTATCTATGAGAATAAATGTGATGGATACACTCATTCACAATATTATGAGTACAATGAGGCTCCAATGGAATTTTTAACATAAAAATAAAATGAGAAAACCCTAAATATCCAAAACGCTAACCCTAGGAGGTGAAACACCAAAAGGTTTGTAGGCCCCGATGGGGGTAGTTGATACGTAAACTTCCCGAGGGCATAAATTTTTCATATGAACCCCATTTGGGGCACTCGATAAACCATTGGAAAGGTATAGCCAAGGAGTACATATTTTGTTCGAACTAACATCTTCCTTTGTATACATTCTAGGCACTTCCAAGTCCAAAAAGCGTTGTTTAGGGACTCAAAACGACCCTGAAAGTTTGGGACCTGGAAAATGTAAAAACAAACTGCCAAAATGGACGTTGTTCTTTGAGCCATTGTAATAGGTGGGTGGGCACCGATATCCACCTGGATAAAATCGTTTCATTTCTTTGATTATAAAGTGGTACAATGCACCCACTGATCGTATACTTTTTTATTGACTGGTATTCATTGTTTATCCATAGGAAATTATGTGCTCTCTTCTAACGATTTCATCTTGAAAACCAAAATCTATTTCCTTCCCTCCAAAGGGTTTGCATTAGTAAGGGTTTAATTTGGAGCTAGAGCAAAATATAAGAGTTGTTTGGTAATGTATATCACTATTGAACTGAACTATTTTCAAGAATATTTCAAGAAATTTGAACCCACTATGGATCTTATGTAGTGTTTGGTATGTATGGTGTTGAAACCACTTAAAATAGTTAGCACAAATATTACATCAAATCTTCCCTTGAATCTCGCACTCAATGGTATCTATGCCCACACCTAGTAATTTGTCGAAAACAATTCACTCTTGATCTGTACGGATATGTTGACCAAAATTTGGTCATCTATATTTTCCCGCTCTTGGATTAATAAAAAAAAATGATATCAAAAGATGAAATTTTTTGAACTATTATAAGTTCCTTGTGTAGCCCCCGGCCTCAGCTTCGTCACACATTTTTCGGTCGGAAATCCAAGTTCGTATACTCAAGATATCCAAGTTTAAAGTTTAAAGTGGAAAAAGGTGCCTCTTTCATGTGGAATAAAGCTAATATTTTGTAAGTTCTTTTAAATTTCTTTGGGTTCAAGGCCTTTGAAAATATTCTTGTGCTGGGTTCAAAACCCATAAAAAATCTTCATGGTATTTCTCGTGGGAACATGTCATTCTCCTCTCTTCCCTCACCCCTCATATCCCATACTTAGATTTTATTTGAGTTATGGTGGTCGATCGAAATCGCCATAACTCCCTCACCTATTTGTTTCATCCACCTCATGTCCATCCCCAACAAACTCACCTCATCCCTTTATTTTTCTCACTCCCCAACCCTTCCCCACTCCCCACATTTCCCACCCTCTCACTTCTAGTCCCTACAAAATCCCCTCACTTTCCATTTCCTCACCCCTCATCCCTCACATTCCCATACATAATTTTTTTTTGAGTTATGGCGGTCGGTCAGACTCACCATAACTCAATCCACTCCTTCCCCCTCACTTCCCAACCCGCTAACCCTTCCCCTCTCCCCTAATTTATCCCCCCTCACCTCACCCTACGTCACCCCCATCATTTCCGCCACCTACATTTCTACCCCTCCCCCTAACTACCCACTCTATCATTTTTCTTACACTCTCGTTCCCCATCCTTTAAAACATTATACCTTAACCTTTTATAATATTTAAATTATAACTTTTTATAATAAATAATTCATAACCAATTAGATTATTACTCTTGGCATCCATTAAAATCATGACAAATGGTGATCAAGGATTAGTGCTTCATGGAGAAAAAATAATGGTGCCACATGGAAGCCAATCAATTGGAGACACATGGAAATATATTAATGGTTGGATGAAATTCAATCCAAGGGCCCATATTTGTCCACAAATTTTGATCAATGGTCGCTGAGTCATGATCTTGCAGAGGCCATAACTCGAGCTCCGCGTGTTGTAATCACGTAAAATTTATACCGTTGGAAAGGTATTTCGACGTAAAATATGATGGTATAGGTTTCAAAGTCTGAAGGTTGCTACATTTTCCCCATAAATTAAAATATCATTCAACTACGTTTTTTATGGGCATGCCTGACAACTCAACTTCACGAGCTCATATCTTGAGATCCAGGCAATGGATTTGTGAAAATTTTATATCATTGGAAAGAAAAGATGATGAAAATAACATATGAAATGATTTCAATGGATAAAAAGTTTATTATCAATCCCAGGGAATTAAAACACAGTCATCCTCTTTTAAAGGGAAATTAATTAAATTTCAAAAATAAAAGTTTAATTAAAAATTTTATTAAAAAAAGAGAGGGGACCCATTTTAAATATAATTATATTAATGATGTGAATTCATTAATGAGGAATTAATGAGGCATTAATTAAAGGGAATGTTTCAAGAAGAAACTTGTACGTGAATTTCTAGAAGGGAGAAACCCTAACTTCTCAAGTAGTTAGAAAATCTCTTCTTAAAAAGCGAAGAGAGGCTTCATCAACGGTCCGAATAATCAACATTATTAGAGGGGCAGGGAAGAAGATCGGAGGAAGAAGAAGGTAGAACCATGGATACACAATCAAGCTTCTGACCAAAAGAAGAAAATCTTCATCTTCTCCATTCTTTATATTCTTCTACACCACTTCTCATAGCTTTATGATTGAATCTCAGAGTTGGGCACAAGGTTGAGTTGTTAAGTGTTTTTATTGTATTCTTCTAAGACATTTTCTTATATGATCATGGAGTATTTGCAACCACATACATGGCTGTCAAATATTTTGTAATGAAAAACATCTTTCATGAATAAAACTCCACAAAGAATTGCTTCAAGGTTGATCTTGACTGTATCTTGTAAATTTGAGTTTTAAGTATGAGATATTTGAGGTTGACCTATCAAATTCTCTTTTAATCTTGATAGTTCTATCACATGAAGTTGTCATGCATCATTTTTTCCCTTAGTTTTTGACTTTTACCCTTTAGTCTTTAAGTTTTTTTTTATTTTTCCCTTTGTGATTTTCTTAGGTTAGTCTAAACAAATAAAGACTTGGGTTTTGGTTCACATTTTGGCCCACACCTATGGTCTATAGCCTAGGTTCATTTTGTAGTTTATGTCTTTGAATCATCACCTAAATTGACAACAAACAATACCGACCCCATGAATCTACACACTTGACAAATCATTCCATCCACTCATACCTTTGATCCTTTCCACTATGTCCCTTGGTCCATTAAGAAGTCAAATCAAACCTTGTAAAGGGAACTGCCAACTCACTTGGTGTTTTCATAGCACATCTTTGTACAACAACCCTTTACCATCATTCACCATCATCAAGTTGATTTCATGTATTTTATTTTTTTCAGCACCCTTGTCTTCATAAGGAATATTATGATTTGGTTATTTATGAGGTTCTAACTGTTACCAAATTTGAAATTTTGCTCCTAAGCTCGGCGCTACTGAAACTGCTAGTCCAAACAAAGTTGCAGATTGTGCTACAAAATTGATTGTTCAAGGTGAATTGTAGGTTGAGGTGGATGTAACAACTTCAGGATCGCTGCAGATCTTCCATTATCATTTACCAAGTCCATGTACTTCATTAGCCATTTCAGTTGTTGTTGGCATAGGGGTAGACCCAGGGTTCAACGTTCAAGAGTGCACCAACAAAACCCTAACTACCGACCCTTTCAGCAACACCTGCGAAGCAGATGAAGTCTCACCTGAGGTAGAGGCAGGGGTGGTGGCAGGACTCAGATGTCTGCAACCTTAGTTAGGACACTGATATGTGATTATAACTTTTACATGGCACTTAGCATAGATCATTCATCAATATTTAACCTTTATGGTACTTCACAGATAGCACAGAGCATTGTAGTGAATACTTAGACTAAATATGATTCAGTACTTAGCCACAAAAATATAGATTAGATTCAGAAGATCACGCATTAAGCATCTTATATATCAGATCTAACATTCATTCATATATCATAAGCACAAAGCATAACTAGATCTATTTAATCACAACAAGCCCTTATCCAAGAAGGAGATAAACACATTACGTCGAAGCATAGAGCACAATACACAAAGTTACCATGGTTCACCCCCACCCTAGGGCTACGTACACAAAGTATTATTCTATATATTATCTCGGTCAAGCGGTTACAACACAGATCTTCAGTGACCCTTAATTCGTACAGGACAAAAGATCTACGTAGCTCGCTAGATCCTTCTTCCTTTCACTTCAACACAAAATTACAACAACTTGCACTTAGCTTTTCAATCTCCTTACAATAATTCATAGAGCATTTGCAATATACATCCAATCACACAGATCCAGCTACTAGCACTAAGACATTAGCTATACATCACATAGATGTACTACTATCTTCTACTTACATTGCCTAAGTATCTATTTATAGATTACAAAATGGGCCTAAGCGTGGGTAAACCTGTTAGAACCCTATATAATAGGGGAATCACTATTCTAATTAATATCTATCTATTTCAGGCATTACGCTTTTTCTCATGATGCATAGTGAAGGCGGCAGAAAGTGCTCGACTCTGACCAAGCATAAGCCAAGAACCTTGCACGCAAACTTCAAAGCATGTTAAAATGCTAGTGCATTTTGGGCAAGAAATTATGAATAGTTGGTTTGGGTGGAAAAAAGCAATACATGGATAAGTTTTTGGTTTTGTTTTTAACCTGAACTTTGAATTTATTAGTCTAATTTGACCTTTTAAAGTCAAAATTGGTTCTCGGCCTTATCACAGGTTTTTGGTTTGGTTTTCTTAAAATTTTGATTAAAAAAATATGTTGGCCCAAGGCCAAGCTCAACACCGAGAGTTGTTCTTTATATCTGGAGCCACGCATATGCATCAACAAAAACACAAGTCACTCACCAAAGAAAACAACATCCAAGCCAACACCAAAGCACCAACACCAAACTCAAGTGGTAGCCTTGGGCTCACATCATCGAGTATATGATGCAAACATTCACATATATAAACACTTATAATTTCCTTCTCCTTGTGAATGTGGGATATTGCCCACAGAAGCCAAAAAAATAAAATAAAAGCGCAGGCCTGATTTCTACCATGAATTCCTCATGAGACATCTGGCAATCTCCTGTTTGAACACAAAATTGGAGGCAGTTTCTTGTTCCATCCATCGCTAAGGAGTTTGGCAGCTGTCGAAGTGAATTCTTAGGAGCCAAAGATAAGCCCAGTTACCAAGTGCGCATGCATGCTTAGTCAGAATATGAGATGAAACCCTTGTGAGCCAAAAAAATTTCACGATGTATATGATGAGAATTACAAGTGTGAGTCGAAAGTCAGATGTCGGTTTTCCTCAAGTTCTTGAAGTTGCCAGCAAACCAAGAAATGAAAATCGTACTCAAAGTCTGTATGTCCTTCTTGATGGTATTAAGCATAAGAGAGGTTTTGTATTTGTCTCTATATGAGAGCACTGTCACCAGATTCACATGAGAAAGAATGAGAGCACGAGGTCTCTCAAAACGTTGAGACTGGTTTGCATACATAGTTCAGAATTACGTTTCGTAATAAAGAAGTTGCAACCGCCAGGAAGGAGCAGACGGAGATTACTTATGCACAAGAAACTAATACGCTAGAATTGGAGCAAAGTTCAAACCCCATGGACAGATGCCATAATGATTTCATAGCTACCAAAATTACAACTCCAGGTGCCATCGCGAATGAAAGGAAAAGCAGGGATCAAGGAAGTGTTGAATTGTCAAACCAAGCATGAGGTCCAACATAGTATTAACGAGTGGTTTCTATTAAAATCATTGTGTCTAATTTAGACTCAATCTTCAATTCATTTTGCCCACATATATCAGAGCTAAGCATCGACAACTACAACACCCGAGAGATAGGTCAAAATCATAAGCATGGAGGACCAAGTCATATTACAAGCGACCAAGTATCAAGTTCAAACTTTGTTTTGTCTGTCAAAATGGTTGTAGGCCCTATAATCTGCCCGAAATCGAAGTTTCCAGTGAGGCCCATATGCTGTCTACTACCCCTCCACAGTCAAAATCAATTGATCAAGGGAAACAAGCATTGCCTAAGTGCTTTCAAATTGCGAAGTCGGCTAATGGTGAAAAAGGACCAGATATGGTGCAGTCAAAAGATTGGGAGATTTTGTGGAATCAGAAAGTAGAGGAACTGTGAAAGAAATGGAATGAAAAATGTCATTCGTTGCATCCCCATTTTCATTCATTTCGGCCACTTATTTCGGTCGACAAATCTCAAGAATCCCTGTGGGTATCTGGTCAAGCAATTGATGCAAATGGCAGAAGATTAACATATATGTCTGGCAGAAAAATCATCCAAAGGAAGTACTGATGAAACCCCAACTAAATTAAGTAGTTAAATTGCAAGTTTTAAGGATTTTATCATTGTTTCAAAACAATTGAAGGAGATTCCTTCTAGTCGATGTGGCAGAGTATCCTTGTTTTGAGGCATTCTTTAGAATGTAACTGGCAGTCAAAACACCATATCAGCCTTCCAGGATTCAAGGCAACAGTTTGAGGAAGATCATGGAGCAGATGGCAGCTCGACCAGTGGAAATTTAATTTCATTCATGACAAATGGCAAAGGTTTCTCACATTTCAGGCAGTGGTTAAACACAGATTCCCCAGTTGGCAGCAAATTCGTGACAACCAAGCAGCTGTTTCCAAATTTGTTTTTTCCTTTAATTTACTGTTTTGTTTGTTTTAGGAGACAATTTACAAGTGTCGAAATGGTTGTAACTGTTTTCTATTTTTAGAAAACAGAGATAGAGCTCAAGTCTTTTGAAGGATGAGGTATTTTTTCTTATATAAAGACATGTAAAATATGAAAGGGGGGTTCGAGCTGGGAGGAAGGTGCGACCTGTGAGGTGTTTTTCTTTTGCTGGACCGTGGGCTGTGTTTCGCCAGAAAGTTTTTTTGTAATCTCAAATGATCAATCAGAAATGAACAAACTGTTGACAGGATTCTCGTGTCGAGGTGTTGGTGGCGTTCCTCTTCTATGGTAAGTGTTTTCTTCTAGTTATCATGCCATTTGTTTTCAAATTCTTATTATCGAATGATAGTAATAGACCAAAATTTATTGGTGAAATACTCTGCATATGATCCTTTGGTAATCTTTATGTTTTCTTCTAAAGCTCAGTTTATGAATTCTTAACTGCTCATTTGCTCAGTTTTTCCTCCCCCGTTTCTTCCTCAAATCGACACCATTCAAACTTAATTCGATCCAACATTTCCACTACCTTGCCCTGTGTAAGAGCTTTGTCTAGATCTGAAAATGAATCACATATTTAAGCACAGACCCCATTCGCCCAATGGCCCTCCTTGTTGTCCCAAACCAACCATTTAAAAACCAAAACCCCAACCCCATACTTTCATAGCTAGCCTAACATCTATCCTATCTCATACCAAGTTAAATCATATGGAGAGAGCCCTCTTTGAGTCTTGGAGGGCTAGATCCAAGACTCCAAGCGGTTGAAACAGTTAGCTCCGTCAATTTCTTCTTCAGCCGAGAAATTACATAGCATTAACATTTTGGTGACTCAATTGGGGACGAGCTTTTGAGTTCTCCAAAAAATATATCAAGTTCAGATTTGACTTCTGATGGTGAATAGAATCCAAACACAGGAAGGCTGTACCATTCACCTGGCGACTCCGTTGTTCAAGATCCCGAACTTCAAGTTTCACAAGCGACTTCACTGCCGAAGAATCCAGATTTCAAAGCCTTGATGATGTTTCAAGATGATGGGGTATGAGGTAAATCCTCTATCTCTTGAATATTTAAAAGAATTCAGGAATAAGTTAGCAGAATTTCACATTGACGAATACTTTTTAATAATTGTGTTTCGTATTTTGGAATCGAGCAAATTTTCTCCTAAAAGTAAAATTTGTTTTCTTGAGCTAGTTGTTGAAAAGTTCGAAAATGATATTGAACTTTTGGATTCTCATATTCAGTGATATACTTTCCGAGATCTCAAACAATTCTTGGAAAATCTTCCTTCTCCAAAATAAGAGGAAATTGTACTACCTGTTGATTTACAGATTGATGATGATTATGTTTTCAAATATAAGGCTGAAATTGTAGATGCGGGGTTTAATTTTTAGGATGCAACTGATCAACTAGTCATCAAAGATCTAGGAACGAATATCATGCATCATGCTTTAATTGATCCTATAGCAGATTACATGGAGGTTCATGTTAGCTCGAGTTTTCAAACATGTATTCTCCATAACGACCAAATATGTCACCAGTTGCCAGTACATATTTCAGTCTCGATTTTCATCAAGCATGATGAGGAAGCCCAATCATGGGATCAACTGTTGGGTTGGCTTCATTGGCACTTTTTCATTACCTGATTGAAGCAGTAACTGTTAGTAAAGTAGGGTAGGTAGGAATGTGCCAATAAGCTCAACAGGATGAGCACCTTTTATTTTTCGTCTCTTCATGGTTTTATTTCCAGTTTACAGTTTGGGGGCAGCCAAATGATCAGCTGGTCTGCAAAATTCATAGTTTTATGGATTCTAGACATCTCCTTCGGAGCTATCTTCCCCAGATGGAGCCTATGTTAGAACCCTATATAATAGGGGAATCACTATTCTGACTAATAGCTATCTATTTCAGGCATTACGCTTTTTCTCATGACGCATAGTGAAGGTGGCAGAAAGCACTCGACTCCGACCAAGCATAAGCCAAGAACCTTGCACGCAAACTTCAAAGCATGTTAAAATGCTGGTTCATTTTGGGCAAGAAATTATGAATAGTTGGTTTGGGTGGGAAAAAGAAATACATGGATAAGTTTTTGGTTTTGTTTTTAACCTGAACTTTGAATTTATTAGTCTAATTTGACCTTTTTAAGCCAAAATTGGTTCTCGTCCTTATCACAGGTTTTTGGTTTGGTTTTCTTAAAATTTTGATTAAAAAAATATGTTGGCCCAAGGCCAAGCTCAACACCGAGAGTTGTTCTTTATATCTGGAGCCACGCATCTGCATAAACAACAACACAAGTCACTCACCAAAGCAAACAACATCCAAGCCAACGCCAAAGCACCAACACCAAACTCAAGTGGTAGCCTTGGGCTCACATCATTGAGTATATGATGCAAACATTCACATATATAAACGCTTATAATTTCCTTCTCCTCGTGAATGTGGGATATTGCCCACAGAAGACAAAAAAATAAAATAAAAGCGCAGGCCTGATTTATACCATGAATTCCTCATGAGACATCTAGCAATCTCCTATTTGAACACAAAATTGGAGGCAGTTTCTTGTTCCATCCATCGCTAAGGAGTTTGGCAGATGTCGAAGTGGATTCTTAGGAGCCAAAGATAAGCCCAGTTTCCAAGTGCGCGTGCATTCTTAGTCAGAATATGAGATGAAACCCTTATGAGCCAAAATTTTCTCACGATGTATATGATGAGAATTATAGGTGTGAGTCGAAAGCCAGATGTTGGTTTTCCTCAAGTTCTTGAAGTTGCCAGCAAACCAAGAAATGAAAATCGTACTCAAAATCTGTATGTCCTTCTTGATGGTATTAAGCATAAGAGAGGTTTTGTATCTGTCTCTATATGAGAGAACTGTCACCGGATTCACATGAGAAAGAATGAGAGCATGAGGTCTCTCAAAACGTTGAGACTGGTTTGCATACATAGTTCAGAATTACGTTTCGTAATAAAGAAGTTGCAGGTGCCAGGAAGGAGCAGACAGAGATTAATTATGCACAAGAAACTAATACGCCAAAACTGGAGCAAAGTTCAAACCCCATGCATAGATGCCAGAATGATTTCACAGCTGCCAAAATTACAACTCTAGGTGCCATCACCAACGAAAGGAAAAGCAGGGATCAAACAAGTGTCGAATTTTCAAACCAAGCATGAGGTCCAATAGAGTATTAACGAGTGGTTTCTATTAAAATCATTGGGTCTAATTTAGACTCAATCTCCAATTCATTTTTCCCACATATATCATAGCTAAGCATCGGAAAATACAACACCCGAGAGCTAGATCAAAATCATAAGCATGGAGGACCAAGTCATATTACAAGCGACCAAGTATCAAGTTCAAACTTTGTTTTGTCTATCAAAATGGTTGTAGGCCCTATAATCTTCCCGAAATCGAAGTTTCCAGCGAGGCCCATATGCTATCTACTACCCCTCCACAGTCAAAATCAATTGATCAAGGGCAGCAATCATTGCCTAAGTGGTTTCAAATTGCGAAGTCGTCTAATGGTGCGAAAGGACCAAATATGGTGCAGTCAAAAGATCGGGAGCTTTTGTGGAATCAGAAAGTAGAGGAACTGCGAAAGAAATGGAATGAAAAATGTCATTCGTTGCATCCCCATTTTCATGCATTTCGGCCACTTATTTCGGTCGACAAATCTCAGGAATCCCTGCGGGTATCTGGTCAAGCAATTGATGCAAATGGCAGAAGATTAACATATATGTTTGGCAGAAAAATCATCCAAAGGAAGTACTGATGAAACCCCAACTAAATTAAGTAGTTAAATTGCAAGTTTTAAGGATTTTATCATTGTTTCAAAACAATTGAAGGAGATTCCTTCCAGTCAATGTGGCAGAGTATCCTTGTTTTGAGGCATTCTTTAGAATGTAACTGGCAGTCAAAACACCAGATCAGCCTTCCAGGATTCGAGGCATCAGTTTGAGGAATATCATGGTGCAGATGGTAGCTCAACCAGTGGAAATTTAATTTCATTCATGACAAATGGTAAAGCTTTCACACATTTCAGGCAGTGGTTAAACACAGATTCCCCAGCTGGCAGCAAATTCGTGACAACCAAGCAATTGTTTCCAAATTTTTTTCCCCTTTAATTTATTGTTTTGTTTGTTTTAGGAGACAATTTACAGGTGTCGAAATGGTTGTAACTGTTTTCTATTTTTAGAAAACAAAGATAGAGCTCAAGTATTTTGAAGGCTGGGGTATTTTTTCTTATATAAAGACATGTAAAATATGAAAGGGGGGTTCGAGCTGGGAGGAAGGTGCGACCTGTGAGGTGTTTTTCTTTTGCTGGACCGTGGGATGTGTTTCGCCAGAAAGTTTTTCTGTAATCTCAAATGATCAATCAGAAATGAACAAACTATTGACAGGATTCTCGTGTCGAGGTGTTGGTGGCGTTCCTCTTCTATGTTAAGTGTTTTCTTCCAGTTATCATGCCATTTGTTTTCAAATTCTTATTATTGAATGATAGTAATAGAGCATAATTTATTGGTGAAATACTCTGCATCTGATCCTTTGGTAATCTTTATGTTTTCTTCTAAAGCTCAGTTTATGAATTCTTAACTGCTCATTTGCTCAGTTTTTCCTCCCCCATTTCTTCCTCAAATCGACACCATTCAAACTTAATTCAATCCAACATTTCCACTACCTTGCCCGGTGTAAGAGCTTTGTCTAGATCTGAAAATGAATCACATATTTAAGCACAGACCCCATTCGCCCAATGGCCCTCCTTGTTGTCCCAAACCAACCATTTAAAAACCAAAACCCCAACCCCATACTTTCATATCTAGATTGACATCTATCCTATTCCATACCAAGTTAAATCATACGGAGAGAGCCCTCTCTGAGTCTTTGAGGGCTAGATCCAAGACTCCAAGTGGTTGAAACAGTTACCTCCGTCAATTTCTTCTTCAGACGAGAAATTACAGAGCGTTAACAAAACCCACGGGCCGACATCCCTTTCCCTTTACATCAACCCAAAACCCTAAAAGGGACCCAAAAATAGGTCTTTCTTCCATAATTTCTACTTAGTTTTGTGCTCCATCTTTGGCAAGTTGTCACAGTCCCAAAAATGGTCAAATATGACAAAGTATTCTTCAAAACTTGGTCAAGGGCCAACAAGCCCCCAACACTCACCTATGACTCGTCCCGAGTCACTTAGGTCTGATCAATTCCGCCTTGAATGCCTCGAGCTGCTTTGACCTACTGCAGTGTGATAGCCTCTTGCTCAGTAAATTCCTAGATTACTGTGTCATTGTGTGGTCCTTCTAGGCGTTGTTCTGTAGTGATGAAAACCTGTTCGAGTTCAACTCCCTAGCTTTCAATTTCAACAAATAGTTGGCATGCCTTTTCTTGGATTGGCTGAAGTCATTGGGAGACTTCCATCACTTTACCTTGCGGCGTATGTACCTGTTGTTGGGCTGTGTGTTGTTCTGCGAACCTCTTCATTATTTTGACTGGGGTCAAAGTCTTTATCTGCACCTGTAGCATGTCTGCATGCTGCTTTGCTTCTTGGAGCTGTGCCTCCAATGTCTGCAATCCACTAGCTCAGGTGTGAAAATGAATTCAGAGACTACAATGAACAGTATGGGAACAAGGCAATGATCATAGGGTGAAGTAATCTCAAGTTTCGTGCTCAAATTGTCACTTAGCAAAAAGTATTCTCGGTGCATGGCATGACGGACTAAGTAGGGAAACTTAGCAATGGTTTGCTTTCAACGGATATGGGGCCTTCATTAACTCTGTTCTATCCATTCTGGTGTTGTCCAATGGTCTAGTGGGAACCCATAATTGTTTTTTGACTCGTTCGGGGCGGAAGTCGAACAGGCATATCGGTGCAACGATTATATTGTTGTGCCATGGCGAAGTGCCAAATGTCATTGTTCTGATATCTTGGCGAAGATCAATTCTTGTGATTTTTCCTTCTGCGAAGTTTCCTCTGGAGTCTTCTGTAACTTTCTAATTTTGGTCCTCTTCTTACTTAGCTTCCTAGTATTTTTCCCAGTGAGCTTAGTCTCAGTCATCCTTTTTCCATTCTGAGTCTTATCTTCTCTCAACATAGTCACTTCACGCTGCTTAGGTTCTTTCTTCACATCCACGGGTAATACTCCTTCATCATATGGATTAGGTATTTAGGTCTTCTATGATTCATCTAATGCTCTTATAGATTCGACATCCAGGTCCCTGGTGTTTAACAACTGAGATCTGTTCTCTTGTTCCTCCATCAAGTAGGCAATCCTTCTAGTCATAAATTCCATGAGTTCTTGCTTCTTCTGTTCTAGGGCGTCCTTTTCTTCTTTATTCTGGATATGGTCTTTTTCAATCCAGATATTTCCTAACAAATCTAGAAATGGGGCACAGTTCTCAATAAATCTAATGAATTCGAACTCTTCCTCTGTCAAAGTTCCATGGGTACTCATAGCTATCTGGGTAATTCTGCCAAATAGGGTTACCATTTTGCCTTTAAATAATCCGATGGTTCCTAGTGAAGGGACCAGAGAAGGCCTTTATAGGGTTTCTCAAGTGCTTTCTGTCATAACGTTCATTGGTGTTCCCTCATACAGAGCACAGTCAATGTCGAAGTCTACTATTCTTACTTCGATTTTCTCCTTTTCTTTGAATATCTCTGACAAACTGACATCCTTATGATCATCTAGGGTTTCTTTTATTTGCAGTAACATGATCTCTGATTCTTTCTGGGGTTCTTCCATAATTTTAGTCTCTTGATCTCCTTCAGAGTTTGCTTGTTCCATATTCATTTTTTCAAGTCTAGCAATCATTCTAGGGAAATCCAATACTTCATGGTCCATAGCTTTACAACAGTGGCATCTAGGGTTTCTCCCAAGGCATTCCTTAGCAATATGTCCTGGTCTTTTGCAATTGTAACAAAGAGTTAATCCTCTCTTTATCATACATGATCCCCAACTCTTCTTGTACTGCGCACTAGGATCATGATGCCTAGCCTGCAAAAATTTATTTCTAGGATCCTGCATCCATTGGTTAGTCCAAAAATTATTTCTATGCATAGGTATAACATATATTTCAGTATTCCTATCAGACCTATTCATATCAAACTTTGTTTTATGTAACAATGCTCTAGTTTTCAGGCTAGGAAAAAATCTATCAAGCGTACCTAAATTCATGCTTCATAAACAAAACATTTCCACTTATCTTACCTATATAGAGAAAAAATCTTTCAGATCTAAAACTTGAACTATTCTTACCTTTACTAGAGGCTATAGCTTACAGATCTTACCTCTTTTCTGCGAAAATTTCTACTTTTACCTTTCTTAGATCATACAGTGTTCAGATCTCACTTCTTTTCTTCAGTATCAACCTATTTCTTGCAGATCTCACCTCTTTCCTTCATATATGAACTTTCTTTCTCAGCAAAAAGCTTCGTAGGTCAAGTAGAATATTGCGAACTAGGGCAACAGATCTACGCACAGATCTTATTTTTCACAAAGATTTTTCTCATTTAATTCCCAACAATCACAGTTCCAGGTCCTAGAAACAGAACCATTTGTTGGAATAGGGGCATACCCAGGGTTCAACGCTCAATATCACACCAACAAAACCCTAACTACTGACCCTTTCGGCAACACCTGCGAAGCAGTTGAAGTCTCACCCGAGGTAGAGGTAGGGGTGATTGCAGGACTCAGATGTCTACAACCTTAGCTGGGACACCTATCTGTAATTATATCTTTTATAGGGCACTTAGCATAGATCATTCATCAATATTAAACCATTATGGTACTTCGCGGATAGCACAGAGCATCGCAATGAATACTTAGACTAAAGATGATTCAGTACTTAGCCACAAAAATATATATTATATTCAGTATATCAAGCACTAAGCATCTTATATATCAGATCTAACATTCATTCATATATCATAAGCATAGAGCATAACTAGATCTATTTAATCATAGCAAGCACTTAGCCAAGAAGGAGATAAACACATTAGGTCTAAGCATAGAGAACAATAAACAAATTTACCGTGGTTCACTCCCATGTTGGGGCTACATCCACAAAGTCTTCTTATTTATATTATCTTGGTCAAGCGGTTACAACACAGAGCTTCAGTGACCCTTACTTAGCATGGGACAGAATATCTGCACAGCTCGCTAGATCTTTCTTCCTTGCACTTCAGCACAAAACTACAACAACTTGCACTTAGCTTATCAAACTCCTTACAATCATGCACAGAGCACTTGCAATATACATCCAATCACACAGATCCAACTACTAGCACTAAGCCTTTAGCTATACATCACATAGATGTAATACTATCCTCTACTTACATTTCCTAAGTATCTATTTATAGATTACAAAATGGACCTAAGAATGGGTAAACCCATGGGCCGACATCCCTTTCCCTTTACGTCAACCCAAAACCCTAAAAGGGACCCAAAAATAGGTCTTTCTTCCCTAATTTCCGCTTCGCGTTGCGCTCCATCTTTGGCAAGTTGTCGTAGTCCCAAAAATGGTCAAATATGACCAAGTATTCTTCAAAACTTGGTCAAGGGCCAACAAGCCCCCAACACTCACCTATGAATCGTCCCGAGTCACTCAGGTCTGATCAATTCCACCTCGAATGCCTCGAGCTTGGATCGAGCTTCTTCAACCTACTGCAGTGCGACAACCTCTTGGTCAATAAATTTCTGGATCATTGTGTCATTGAGTGGTCCTTCCAGGCATTTTTCTGCAGTGATGACAACCTGTTCGAGTTCAACTCCCTGTCTTTCAAGTTCAACGAATAGTTGGCATGCCTTTTCTTGGATTTGTTGAAGTCGTTGGGAGACTTCCATCACTTTACTTTGCAGTGTATGTACCTATTGTTGGGTTGTGCATTATTCTTCGAACCTCTTCATTCTTTCGACTGGGGTCAAAGTCTTTATCTGCACCTGTAGCATGTCTGCATGCTTCTTTGCTTCTTGGATTTGTGCCTCCAATGTCTGCAATCCACTAGCTCAGGTGTTAAAATGAATTCAAAGACTTTGATGAATAGTATGGGAACAAGGCAATGATCACAGAGTGAAGTAATCTCAAGTTTCGGGGTCAAATTCTCACTTAGAAAAAAGTATTCTTGGTGCGTGGTGTGACAGACTAAGTAGGGAAACTTAGCAATGGTATGCTTTCAATGGATATGGGGCCTTCATTAAGTCTGTTCTATCCATTCTAGTGTTGTCCAATGATCTAGTGTGAATCCATAATTGTTTTTCGACCTGTTCGGGGTGGAAGTCGAACGGGTATATCGGTCCAACGACTATATTGTTGTGCCATGGCGAAGTGTCAGATGTCGTTTTTTTGATATCTCGACGAAGCTCAATTCTTGTGATTTTTCCTTCTGCAAAGTTTCCTCTAGAGTCTTATGTAACTTTATGATTTTGGCCCTCTTCTTACTTAGCTTCCTAGCCATTTTCCCAGTGAGCTTAGTTTCGATCATCCTTTTTCCATTCAGAGTCTTATCTTCTCTCGACATAGTCACTTCGCGCTGCTTAGGTTCTTTCTTCATATCCAAGGGTAATACTCCTTCATCATATGGATTAGGTATTTCGGTCTTCTGTGGTTCCTCTAATGCTCATATAGCTTCAACATCCAGGTCCCTGGTGTTTAACAACTGAGATCTATTCTCTTGTTCCTCCATCAAGTAGGTGATCCTTCTAGTCATAAATTCCACGAGTTCTTTCTTCTTCTGTTCTAGGGATTCCTTTTCTTCTTTCCTACGGATCTGGTCTTTTTCAATCCAGACCTTTCCTAACAAAGATGGAAATGTGGCATGACTCTCAATAAATCTAATGACTTTGAAATCTTCCTCTGTCGAAGTTCCATGGGTACTCATAGCAATCTGGGTAATTCTTCCACATAGGGTTACCATTTTGCCTTTAAATAATCCGATGGTTCCTAGTGAAGGGACCAGAGCAGGCCTTTCTAGGGTTTCCCAAGTGATTTATGTCATAATGTTCATCGGTGTTCCCTCATCCAGAGCACAGTCAATGTTGAAGTTTCCTATTCTTACTTCAATTTTCTCCTTTTCTTTGAATATCTCTGACAAACTGACATCCTTATGATCATCTAGGGTTTCTTTTATTTTCAGTAACATGATATCTGATTCTTTCTGGGGTTCTTCCATAATTTTAGTCTCTTGATATCCTTTAGAGTTTTCTTGTTCCATATTCATTTTTTCAAGTCTAGCAATCATTCTAGGGCAATCTAATACTTCATGGTCCATAGATTTACAATAGAGGCAACTAGGGTTTCTCCCAAGGCATTCCTTAGCAAGATTTCCTAGTCTTCTACAATTGTAACAAAGAGTTAATCCTCTCTTTCTCCTCCATGATCCCCAACTCTTCTTGTACTACGCGCTAGGATCATGATGGCTAGCCTGCAAAAAATTCTTTCTAGGATCTTGCATCCATTGGTTAGTCAAAAAATTCTTTCTATGCAGAGATATAACATATATTTCACTATTCCTATCAGACCTATTCATATCAAACTTTCTTTTATCTAAAAATTCTCTAGTTTTTAGGATAGGACAAAATCTATCAAGCGTACCTAAATTCATTCTTTAGAAACAAAAAAATTCCACTTATATTACCTATATAGAGAACAAATCTTTTAGATCTAAAACTTGAACTATTCTTACCTTTACTAGAGGCTAAAGCTTACAGATCTTACCTATTTTCTGCAAAAATTTCTACTTTTACCTTTCTTAGATCATAAAGTGTTCAGATCTCACTTCTTTTCTTTAGTATCAACCTCTTTCTTGCATATCTCACCTCTTTCCTTTAGATCTGACCTTTGTTTCTCGACACAAAGCTTCGTAGGTCAAGTAGAATACTGCGCACTAGGGCAACAGATCCACACACAAATATTATTTCGCACAAAGACTTTTCTTCTTTAATTCCCAACAATCACAGTTCCAGGTCCCGGAAACAAAACCATTTGTTGGAACAGGGGCAGACCCAGGGTTCAACTCTCAAGAGCACACCAAAACACTCCTAACTACTGTCCCTTTCGACAACACCTGCGAAGAATATGAAGTCTCACCCGAGGTAGAGGGAGGGGTGTTTGCAGGACTTAGATGTCTGCAACCTTAGTTGGGACACTGATGTGTGATTATATATTTTATAGGGCACTTAGCATAGATCATTCATCAATATTTAACCCTTATGGTACTTCACAAATATCACTGAGCATCACAGTGAATACTTAGACTAAATATGATTCAATACTTAGCCACAGAAATATAGATTAGATTCAACATATCAAGCACTAATCATCTTATATATCAGATCTAACATTCATTCATATATCATAAGCACAGAGCATAACTAGATCTATTTAATCATAGCAAGCACTTAGCCAAGAAGGAGATAAACACATTAGGTTGAAGCACAGAGCAAAATACACAAAGTTACCATGGTTCACCCCCACCCGTGGTTGATCTCCTTCAGAATTTGCTTGTTCCATATTTAGTTTTTCAATTCTAGCAATCATTCTAGGGAAATCCAATACTTCATGGTCCATAGCCTTACAACAGAGGCAACTAGGGTTTCTCCCAGGGCATTCCTTAGAAATATGTCCTGGTCTTCTGCAATTGTAACAAAGAGTTAATCCTCTCTTTCTCGTCCATGATCCCCAACTCTTCTTGTACTGTGCGCTAGGATCATGATGGCTAGCCTGCAAAAATTTATTTCTAGGATCCTGCATCCATTGGTTAGTCCAAAAATTCTTTCTATGCATAGGTATAACATATATTTTACTATTCCTATCAGACCTATTCATATCAAACTTTATTTTATCTAACAATGCTCTAGTTTTCAGGCTAGCACAAAATCTATCAAG
>ML796986.1:135016-147492 GCA_009831015.1 Picea engelmannii
AATTCTACAAGATAAACATCAGAGAAGGTCATCAGGAAATCGATGATGAAAAAGTTGCCAGGTACATGAATGGTCTGTGATATGACATTCAAGATGAGATGAGCATGATGACCATTCGGACTGTGGAAGATGCTTATCAGATGGCTTTGAAAGCTGAATAGAAGTTGAGTCAGAAGCAAGGTCAAATAGGACGAGGCAAAAGTCAAAGCAGAGGCAAAACAATTTCCCAAGACAGAACTCAGAGACCTAAAGAAGAGGGAAAGAAACCTCAAACTCAGCTTGAGAGAGGAGGAAGCTCACAGGGAAGGAAATATGCTGATAGAAATACTTTTCCTCGAGCCAGAGGAAGAGGAAGAGGCAGAGGAGGTGAAGTGAAATGCTTCGTCTATGGAAAAATCAGACATAAATCCTATGAGTGTCCAGATAAGAGGAAGTATGGTGGTGAAACTCACATTGTCGAAGCTCAAGGAAGGAATGTTGAGGCAGAAGATGTTGAGTGGCAGAAGATATTTGATGATGAGGAAATTTCTCTTGAAGCCAGAGAAGGAGGCAGAGAACCCAACCCAAAGAAACAATTTGTTTCAGACTGCTTGCAAAACTAAAGACAGGGTATGCAAGGTCATAGTGGACAGTGGTAGCACAAATAATATCGTATCTACAGAGATGGTAGAAAAGATGGAGCTGGAGACTATTGTACATCCAAGCCCATACTGAGTTTCGTGGCTACAAAAAGGACATCAGGTAAATGTCACTAAATAATGTTTAGTTGAATTTAAAATAGGAGGATATAAAGATGAAATATTATGTGATGTCATTCCCATGGATGTTTTTCATCTATTGTTGGGTAGACCATGGAAATATGACAAAAACGTAGTTCATGATGGGAGAAATAACACATACACCCTGGAGAAAAATGGTAGGACTCACATGTTGCTGCCAATTAAGGATAAAGAAGTGAAAACAGATATGAGTAACACTGTACTTATCATGAGTGGGAAGGAACTTCTTAAGGAGGTTAAGAAGAAGGAAGACACACAATTTATTATGGTCAGGAAGCCTAAAATTATTTTGATCAGTACAAGAATAGATGATTTACCAGAAGAAATCTAGGAATTGCTGGGAGAGTTTGTTGATATAGTAGTGGATGAACCACATTGTTTGTTGCCACCTATTAGGAGTATAAGCCATCATATAAACCTTATACCTGGAGCCAGTTTTCCAAACAAAGTCACGTACAGATTGACGCCGTAGGAAAATGAAGAAGTCAAGAGACAAGTCCAGGACTTAATGGAAAAGGGATTGATTCGAGAGAACTTGAGTCCATATGTTGTTCCAAAAGTGCTCAGCCCAGAATGTGTATAGACTCAAGGGTGATCAATAAGATTACCATCAAATATAGATTTCCATTGCCAAGGATGGACGCCTTGAAGGATTTCTTGAGTGGAGCAAGATTTTTTTCAAAGATTGATTTGAAAAGCGGGTATCATCAAATTTGGATGAGAGAAGGTGATGAATGGAAGATAGCATTCAAGATGAATGAGGGGTTGTATGAATGGCTTGTCATGCCATTTGGCTTAACGAATGCGCCCAATACTTTCATGAGATTGATGAATGAAGTCCTAAAGGATTTCATAGGGAAATTCATCATTGTATATCTTGATGATATATTAATTTTCAGCAGGACAGAAGCAGAGCACTTAAATCATTTAGCTGCAGTAATGAGGAGATTACAGCAAGAGAAATTGTTGATTAATATAAAGAAATCGCCATTTATGAGGACAAAACTCATTTATTTGGGTTTTGTTATCTCTGCAAATGAGCTGAAAATGGATTCAGAAAAGGTAAAGGTGATTAAGATTGGCCATCGCCGAAGAGTATATTTGAAGTACGAAGCTTCCATGGTTTGGCTAGCTTCTACAGGAAATTCATCTGAAACTTCAGTGGAATTAGTGCACTAATGATGGATACGGTGAAGAAAAGACATAAATCTTTTCACTGGACAGAAGAAGCAGAGAAGAGCTTCAATCTGCTGAAGAAGAGGATCACTGAGAAACCAATTCTGGTTTTGCCAGATTTCAACAAGACATTCCAGGTCAGATGTGACGTGAGTGGATTTGCAATTGGAGCAGTCTTGAGCCAAGACGACAGGCCGATTGCATACTTCAGTGAAAAACTAAATGAAGTGAATATTAAGTACTCAACATATGAGAAAGAATTTTATGCAGTCATACAAGCGCTGAAAAAATGGAGACACTATTTGGTTCCCAAGGAGTTTGTTTTGTACAGTGATAATCACGCTTTGCAATTCGTGACTCAACAAGAGAAGTTGAACCAAAAGCATGCTAAATGGGTTGAATTCATGCATAATTTTACTTTTGTGATTAAGCATATTTCTGGAATTGCTAACAAAGTTGTTGATGCTTTGAGTAGGAAATGTTTGCTTATGCAGGAATTCAGAGTCAAGACTTTAGGTTTTGATAACCTCGAAGAAATGTATAGGGATGACACAGATTTTAAGGAGGCATACGAGGCATCTAAGAATCCAGTTCTCATGGGCAGAAGCCAATGGGATGAATACATGATCCAGGATGGTTTATTATTCCGGGGAAATCAGTTATGTATTCCAAAATGCTCCATGAGGGAGAATCTGCTTAAGGAAAAACACAGTGGAGGATTGGTCGGACACTTCGGTCATGACAAGACGTTCTCAAAGTTGAATGGATCATATTTTTGGCCAGGGATGAGGACAGATGTTAAGAAATTTGTGGATAGATACAGAATTTGTCAGCACACGAAAGGAAAAACATAGAACACAGGGTTATATCAACCATTACCCATACCAGAAAGACCGTGGGACGCAGTGAGCATGGATTTCATATTGGGACTGCCAAGGACACAAAGAGGATATGATTCAATCTTTGTGGTAGTCGACAGATTTTCAAAAATGGCACATTTCATACCATGCCAGAAAACCAGCGACGCAACTCATATTGCGAACTTGTTTTTCAAGGAAGTTGTCAGATTTCATGGCTTGCCAAGGAGTATCATTTCTGATCGAGATACCAAGTTTGTAGGACATTTCTGGAGGACCTTAAGGAAGAATTTAGGGACAAGTTTGTCTTTTAGCTCAGCATATCATCCTCAGACGGATGGACAGACAGAGGTCATGAACATGAGCTTGGGAGATTTTTTAAGAAGCTTAGTGACTGAACACCACAGTCAATGGGATCACATTCTGCCACAGGTGGAATTTGCTTAACAAAAACACATGGCAGATTCCATTCCAGATTGTATATGGAATGCATCCAAGGGGAGTTTCTGAATTGAAAGATTCGGAAAAAAATGAATTCAGGAGTGTTAGTGTCGAGGACTTTGCAGAAGGAATGAAGGAGATTCACAGCCGAGTTAAGGAGCGATTTCAGAATTCAAGTCAGGAATACAAACGAAGAGCAGATCAACACAGGCAAGAACTTCAATTTGAAGTTGGTGATCTGATTCTTGCACATCTGAGGAAGGAGAGGTTCCCAAGGGGAACATATAACAAACTGAAGATGAAAAAGATTGGACCATGCAAGGTCATAAGGAAATTTGGGGCAAACGCATATGAGATTGAATTACCTGATGGGATCAAAATCTCACGGATATTCAATGTTGCAGATTTGTACCCTTACAGAGCTGAAGAAGCAGGAGCAGAGGAGGAATAGAAAGAGGTTCAATGGACCAAACAAATGCCTGTAGCTGAAAAGCCACATATGGAAAGCATAATTGACAAAAGGATTAGCAAAAAGACCAGGAGAAAAGAGTATTTTGAATGCTTGGTCAAATGGAAGGGACATCCAGTTGAATATGCTAGTTGGGAAGATGAAACAAAAAATCATAAGCATGGATAGACCATGCAAGAGCTCATGAACAGGAGTTCATGAAAATTTTCAAGCAATGGAGTATGATGCAGGAACATCGTAAGCAGCCAGCCAAGTAAGCATAAAGGCGGAAGATAGCTGGAAAAGCACAGCACACATTTTGCACATTTTGAAATGTTTTGAAAAAAATGAGAAGATATTAATGTAGTAGTTAAGGGAAGCGTACGTTCATGTTGTAAACAGATCTTGAGCGATTTTCTCTCATCTACCGGATGTAATAGACATTAAGTATGTTTAATGAAAGTAGGTAGATTTGAATTAAGGGATTAGACAGTTTTAGCAGCGTAGGAGGGAAAACGGATATAGACACCCTCACCCTTGTATTATTGTATCATTAGAACAGAAGAAGAAGAGTTTTATATATAAGCTGAGAGTTGTAGAGAATAACCCATGTACAAGAGCACTTGAGTTAATATATAAAGCTTTGACTCAATATTCATGGTGTTATGATGCTTACTATTTACATTTGTTGAATGGTATGTTTACATTTGTTTTATTCTCTCTGTTTATGCATTTGTTTCATTGTCGGGTTAAATGTGTGATTTCATGTTAAGTGTATGAAGTCTGATAGAGGGGAAGAATGAGTTTCAATTGTTTCTCATCCTGAGAGTTCCTGCAAGGAGTGCAATGAAATGTCCGCAAGGTGTGCATTGACAAGAGTCTGATTTTTATCTCAGAAAGCTCAGGAGAGATATCGTTGTTCTCATACCAATAGAAGTGCAAGTGAAGCACAGAGTCGTGCAAGGTGTGCACAGGCTAGTTGAAGCCTTAGAAGTTATCAACTAAGGTGAAGGTGGAAGGACTAATGTTGCAAAGAGTGCACAAAGTTGAGGACTCAAATAACCAGAGGTTATTTGAAAGATTGTCACAAGGAGTGGGAGTCGGATCTCTCTTGGAGACTTAAGTTCACAAGTGAAAGCTCGGGAGGGTTAGTACCTTTGAAGAGTTCAAAGGAAGACGAGGAGAGAAATCATCACGTAGAATTTAAGTTCAGTGGAAGGATGCCAAGTTAGTTTGGCCAGAGATTCTTGAGGAGTGAATCAGACGGTCAAAATTCTCCGTGGAGAACTCGCGAAGTCGCGAGGACTGTAGGATCCAGTGAAGCTGCAAGGTGGTTAGGAGTTGGGTGAACCCATCACTTTGGTTTCAAGAATCAACGTGGATCGTTTATTGTGGTCAGTTGAGCCGTTAGATCATTTCAAAACTTTGGGTTTCGTAAGGTTGAAGTGCAGACCAAAACCTTTGGTCATTCACATTTCCGAACTGCGAAAGGGATTATCGCGTGTGAAGTTGAACGAGTAAGTTTCGACACTTCGGGAATTTGGGGTTCAGTATTTCAGGAGTCCTAACGACAAGGAGTTGGGACATAGTGGTTTGAAAATCCTGAAGTCATGAAACGCGACAGGACTTTGGCGTGGAATTTCGGGATTTCAGCACTTCGGGTGTCGGGAAGCAGAGGGGGCAGCGATTTTTAGAATCGAGAGTTCAAACTTCTGGTTCGTGAAATCCCAAAGAGTGGAAGGAGAAAACTCCTGAAAAGGTCACAAGAGAATATCTTTGGGCTCCAATCGGGTTTTGGGGTTCCGAGAGTCAAGAGACAGAGTTGCATGTCAACGCAACTCCCGAAATTGCGAAGAGCGAAAAGAAAAAAGCAGGGTCCCAATCACCAGTCAGAGGATACGTGTGAAAGAAGTTGAAAGAGGTGGTCGATCTTCAACAAAAGTCCCGAAGGACCATCAATCTCACCAAAAAGGAGAAATTTTGAAAACCGAGAAATCATAAGGGAAGAGGAACGAGTGTTGGTCGATCACTCAAGTCCCGAAAATCCGAAATAAGTGGCAACAAGAGGCCTATGTTCGGTGCCTTGAAGGAGTCAACCCTCGTTGATGTTTTGGGTTTTGGAGGTTTAAGAGACAAGGGGGCTCGACAATAGGATTCGCGAGATCGCAAAATCCGAAATCCCAAAAGGGAAAAATCCCTGATCACATTTGTTGGTCGGTTGTGGAGTTAACGTCGGTGTTTGATCACGTAGGCATAACTCAAAAGGACCTGTGGAATACACCTGTTTGTGTGCGTGAAGTATTCCCTGTGGGGAAATCAAAGAGTCAATCAAACTCATGGGAATATTTAGAATGATCCTGCGCGGATCTTGGCCTGAGGGTCGGGGGTCTGCATCATGTGGCCGCGTCCTAGCCCTCTACGTGCGCTACCTATTATAATCTCACCGACGGTGTAGCCCCTGGATCCTAGCAACCTGGTCATTGGGCTAGATCAACTGATTGGGTGCTAACCATAACACCCATGATAAGATCTGAATGATGGTTGTATGGTAATATTCCACGCAACTGAGGGCTGGACCACTCCATAAAAAATCCATGCCAATAACGAAACAGAACTGGATCACATGTTGCGGTTGTGTGAAAAGTGGTTAGCGCTTGGGCTTGGGCTAATGGAATTATTCTCGCGCGAGAAATAAAGGAGCGGTCAAATTACAATGGTTATATGGTAAGCATTTACGTTGAGGGTTGGGGCTAGCCCCAACCCTTACTCCACCAGACTTACCATACGTTTAAACTTGAATACTTTTAAACTCCTTTCCATGGTAAGAAATACATGTAGGTGGGTTGGTATCCCGGCCTACCCCAAAGCAGTCTCTCCCATGCTGAGGTCGTGGGTTCAAAACTCATGAACTCCAAAATTTTGACAAAAACCAAAACAACCAATGCCTGGGTGCCATGTGGCAGCCCATGTCTGGGCCACGTGGCACCATTTCATACGCTTACTGTTGCCATGTGTCAACATGATATTCAATCGCCTCTATCACACGTGTCTTCCATGTCACCTGCCACTATACCTACCATGTAAGATCCATGCGGACGTGCCACGTTTCACCCTTGCAGTGGTGACACATGTCACTCCATGATTGGCCCACCTGTCTATCCACGTCACCAGTCCATACACCTAGTCACCCTGCCACATGTAAGTTCGTATGCCCAGTCAACACCATAAATCCTGCAATGTGTACCTTTCCATGTCATCTGTATGATTGTACAACCTATACAGTCTGTTGCCACATGGCACTATATGAACTGTACAGTCATCATTTTTGCATGTTTGGCCAAATGAACATATCGTGATATATGGAGCATATGATTCCCGTTTGATCCCGTTCAAGTTGCGTTGGGTTCGTATCGATGAGGCATACACACACATCCGTTTTGAATCCATTTTGAGAACTTTTTTTTTAGGCCTTTTTGAGCCCCATCAAGCTCTTGGATCCAATTCTGGATCACACCTCCCCACTAAGGACCTTTTGGTCCCCAAAAGGTTATTGACCATTCATCAAGATTGGGATAGGACACCTGAATTGTTCTCTGTCTTTGAACTCAGTCATGTGCACCTGTCTCATCAAGATCAACTATACCACAATCATGATAACTGACAACATATTGTTAGCCATTTGTCCCCTGTCACATCTTACTGAAGCCATTATCATCCATGTAGACAACATTACTAATGATAGCATAAAAAATACGACTGCAAATGAGTTGATATGTTTGTAATATTTTCACAACATTAGCTTATCTTGAAGCAAATTGTGATTGATTTTCCATTCTACAATCATCTCATGTTCTTGCTTAAGATCAATTACTTGACTTGAAACAATTATAGGTGTGTTGGTTGCTTGAGCTGCCTTTATTAATTGTTACATAGTTTGAAGAGTTTTATTTGCCTTTACATGATGAGCATGAACCACATATTCTTGACCAGCTTTGGTTAAATGATATTGATTCTTTTCCCTATAGAATATTTCTTTGCGATCATACAAGTATGGACTGCCTAATACCATTCCACATTCACTTAGTGGCACCACATCACATGTTACCTCGTCCAAAAACTTAGATGAAATTGCAAATTTTAATGTGCACTGCATGGTTATGTGCATTTGATGATTTTTGCTTATCCATTTAAGTGTGTAAGGATTATGATGAATTTGTGTTTTTAATCCCAATTGTTTAACCAATTCCTCTGAAATTAAGTTAGATTGAGATCCACTATTTATCAATGTGTCAACCTTAGTGTGCCTCATGATGACCCTTTCGTGAAACAAGTTACTTCTAGCATCAAATCTTTCACCAATTTTACCTGTCATACCAATCAATGAGACCTTAGATTCATCACCTGAATCTAATCCCAAGTCTATGGGTCATGTTGTTCCCACAACTGTTTGCCTCCCTTTCTTTTCCTTGAACCAATTTGGCCTCTTCTCGGGATGCAATTGCCAAAAATGGTCCTCATCATGCCCCTCTTTCTTGCAATGCTTGCAAGAGGGTTTCTCTTCTTTTCTTGCCACTGAATTTTCCTTCTTGCCATTCCACTTCCTTTTGTCCTCTTTCCTTGAAGATGATTCCCCTGATACACCAACACCTATTTTCCCTGATTCAATGTATGTCACTCGAACATAAACCTCATCAATATTAGTAGGTCCAAACATGAATACATTGTTTTGAATATGTGCAGCTAAACCTCCTATATACTTCATAAGATTTTCTTGGGTATGTAAAGGAATATTTAACATCTATGCCATTTTACGAAATCCATCTATGTATTCTTACATTGTTTGTCCTTTTCTTAGTTTTAAAGATTTCCATTCAATTAATGTTTTTTCTTTATAACCTAAAGGATAGAATTTTTTTCTAAGTGCAGAAAGAAAACTTTTCCATGATGGAAATACATTACCGACTTGTTATGTGCCATTTTACTACTTTCTTTGCCACCAGATGACCGTTGTGCCTGCAAGTCTAAGGGATGCCAGCTTGATCTGAGATGCCTCATCCTTGATCTGTTGCACACTGCAATAAACCTCCATCTCTCTGACCCAATTGTCAAGTCTCTCTCCATTAAATTCACCATCATACATGGGTAATTTGAATTTAACATTGAGTTTTAATAAAGGCATTTCATTCTTATGTTTATGGACATGCTTCTTTGCATTGAATTTAGAACTTGAACTTGAAGAAGAAGGATAAGAAGGAGGCAAAGATGGAGGTGAAGGAGGAATTTGAGGAGGATTCTCCCCTTCTTCACTTTTTCCCTTTGAAGATTCACCGAGATTCGGTCTCTTCTATTCTAAGTAATCTTCATGCAAAACCTTCATCATCTCCAACATGGCGAAGAAATTTTTTCAAAACTCTTTCTCATCCTGAGAAAGTCCCTCTTCCGATGCCATGTTCTCGCTGTGAGAAGTTCTCTTTCTCAATCCAATCAATGGATTCTCTTCAAAAAATTTGGCTTCACCACAAAGTATCTTTTCCCTGGTTAACATGCAAAACTCAAATCCAAACATCAACTAGCTCTGATACCACTTGATCTGAAAAGATCTTTTATACGACAATGGTTGAGTTATTATGCATGTGTTAATTAACCATTTAGGAAATTGAATGAAAGAGGAATAAATGACGAGAAAACATAACATACATATACACTTATACATAACTAAAATGAAGCATAAACACCAACAAACCATAAACACCAATGTGATAACGGAGTTCGGCAATCTCTCCTACGTCTCTGGGCCTTTGTCTCAGTGGGTGAGACTTTCTTATTTATGTTTGAATCTTTAAAAGTACATCAAAAAAGTGTCAAAAGGTCACAAAATAGATCCGGTCTTTTTCTACTAGATCTCTAGAAGCCAACATAAGAAACGACATTGGAATCGAATGACCAGATCTCCCAGAAATGGCCCGCAAAGGTGCACTCCTCAATAGCTTCCCTACATAAAAATGACTTTGGCTTGGAAAATATTCATCATAACTCTGCTCAAAATGTCCTCTCACGGCCTCAAGAATCCTTGGTTTATATAGATCTGAATTTGGTAACCATATCTCAACTTCCCCCCAAGATATTGCCTCAAAAAGGGCCCAATATCCCTCAAAAACAACCAAAAATCTCCAAAAACAACTGAATAAATCATTTAAAAACCACATTCCAAAGTTAAAAAACCCACTTTGGAGAAATATTGGGGCGCGACCCCTTATTTTATGGCCCATGTTCATATGGGTGTGTCCCATGTAGCCTTGCGCTACTCTCTTGGTGTGTTGGCTCCATGTCTGATTCGCTCTGGGTCACATTACAGGGCCATGTGGTCGTGTCCCAGCCCTCTGTGCGCGCTACCTGTTATAACCTCCCCGACGGTGTAGCCCCTGGATTCTAGCATCTTGGTTGGTGGGCTAGCCCAACCAACCGGGTGTTAACCATAACACCTGCGATAAGATCTGAATGGTGGTTGTATCGTAATATGCCATGCAACCGAGGGCTGGACCACTCCATAACAAATCTGAGCCAATAACGAAACAAAATCGGGTCACATGTTGCGGTCATGTGACAAGTGGTTAGTTATTGGGCTTGGGATAATGGAACGATTCCCACACAAGCGATAAAGGAGCGTTCACATTACAATGGTTATATGGTAAGCATTTATGCCGAGGGATGGGGCTAGCCCCAACCCTTACTCTGTTGGACTTACCATACGTTTAAACTTAAATAATTTTAAACTCCTTTCCATTGTAAGAAATATGTGTAGGCGGGATGGTATCCTAGCCTACCCCAAAGCGCTCCCTCCCATGCCGAGGTCGTGGGTTCAAAACTCATGAACTCCAAAATTTTGACAAAAACCAAAACAACCAATGCTTGGGTGCCACGTAGCCCATTCCATACACTAATTGTTGCCACATGTCAAAATGCTATTCGACCAGCTCTGTCACACTTTTCTACAATTCCACCTACCACATAAGCGTTGTACGGACGTGCCACGTGTCACCCTTGCAGTGGTGACATGTGTCACTCCTTGATTGGCCCACCTATTTGTCCACATCAACAATCTGTACACCCAGTAACCCTGCCACGTGTTAGTCTGTATGCCCAGTCAACACCCTAAATCCTACCACGTGTACCTTTCCACATCATTTGTATGGTCGTACGACTTGTACAGTCAGCGTCCACATGGCACTGTATGGACTATACAGTCATCAATTTTGCATGTTTGTCCAAATGAAAAAATCACGATATCTGGAGCATATGACGTTCGTTTGAGCCCATTCAAGTTGCGTTGGGTTCGTATCAACGAGGCCTATGCACATGTCCATTTTGAATCCATTCTGAGAAATTTTATGTTTAGGCCTTTCTGAGCCCCATCAAGCTCCTAGATCCAATTCTGGATCAATATTCTAGATCCTTTAGATGCTAGTTCGTGCATTATTGGTTGTTTATTTTACTACTTTAACTTTCCACCTAGTCATTCCATGCCCAACATTTCCACTTGATGACCATTCATGGACTCCCCACCATTAATCTCTTTTGCATATTTTGTGCATGAGTCAGGAATTAGTGTGCATGGGATTTCCACCAAAACCTATATGCCTAGCCTTGTAAAATGTCACCCCAAGATTTTGCATATAGAATTGACATCAATGGAAATCCATTTATCATGGCCAAACATTATATGTAAGACAAGGGGAGAACAAATATCATCCCTTATTTCCCTCGTCATCGTGGTCATATTTATGAACTACCCACTATTTTTTATGTTATTGTGAAGGGTGTCCTTTTCTTGAGCATAACAATGTTCCTTCCTAGGAACTCTTGAGGGAACCTTCATAGAGGGAGTTGTAGAACCATGCATAAGAAAAATGATAGGTTGCATATATTTTTTTTAAGCTTGGTGTGTCACTGCAGACTTGGCCTCTGCAACTCATGTTCTTCTCAATGTTTTTCTTGTTCTTGTTGGTATTGGGACCTTTATTTGATTCCAATTCCCCATGCCTTGTGGGTTTAGGGATATCCATCCCTGTTTAGGTCTAGGTCATTTGTTAAAGCATGATTTGGGAAAAATATTATGAAGAATCAATTGATGTGGGAAGGATGGAATCAAAATTGAACCCATGATGCCCAAAGGGTTTTGGGTCAAATTGAGATGATGATGATGGGTTGCATTTCTATATATTTCCAGTACTCATATCTAGTTAACATCCAAAATTATTTAGAAACTAGATCCAAATTGAGCATAGATTCCATGTAGATTATATTTTTTTGCTTGGATCCTGCGATGGAGAACTATTGATAAAAAAAATTGGTCACCTCGATTTTCCTCTCTTTAGAGTAATAAAAAAATTGATATCATAAGGAAGACAATTTTGAACGATCATAAGCTCATGGTGAGGCCATCGATCTCAGCTTAATGTGCAACACATCTGGTTTCTTTCGCAACACTAAGTTTCCTCTCTTATGCTTAGTCTCATTCTTGGTACTCATTCTCGGTACTTAGTATTGTAATACTTTCTAGTATCACTTCTCATACTTAGCCATTTCTTACAACTTCATCCATTTCTTATAACTTCCTCTTATAGTCATTTATTCCTCTTCTTACAAATTATCCATTTCTAAACTTCTTCTCATTTCCTTCCACCTCTCTTAGTATCTTATCCACACATTCTTATTTACACTTATTCTCTTAAACAATTAGTCTTATTTTCTCTCTCTCATATTCCATTCCCATAC
>ML796986.1:147592-182957 GCA_009831015.1 Picea engelmannii
AATTCTACAAGATAAACATCAGAGAAGGTCATCAGGAAATCGATGATGAAAAAGTTGCCAGGTACATGAATGGTCTGTGATATGACATTCAAGATGAGATGAGCATGATGACCATTCGGACTGTGGAAGATGCTTATCAGATGGCTTTGAAAGCTGAATAGAAGTTGAGTCAGAAGCAAGGTCAAATAGGACGAGGCAAAAGTCAAAGCAGAGGCAAAACAATTTCCCAAGACAGAACTCAGAGACCTAAAGAAGAGGGAAAGAAACCTCAAACTCAGCTTGAGAGAGGAGGAAGCTCACAGGGAAGGAAATATGCTGATAGAAATACTTTTCCTCGAGCCAGAGGAAGAGGAAGAGGCAGAGGAGGTGAAGTGAAATGCTTCGTCTATGGAAAAATCAGACATAAATCCTATGAGTGTCCAGATAAGAGGAAGTATGGTGGTGAAACTCACATTGTCGAAGCTCAAGGAAGGAATGTTGAGGCAGAAGATGTTGAGTGGCAGAAGATATTTGATGATGAGGAAATTTCTCTTGAAGCCAGAGAAGGAGGCAGAGAACCCAACCCAAAGAAACAATTTGTTTCAGACTGCTTGCAAAACTAAAGACAGGGTATGCAAGGTCATAGTGGACAGTGGTAGCACAAATAATATCGTATCTACAGAGATGGTAGAAAAGATGGAGCTGGAGACTATTGTACATCCAAGCCCATACTGAGTTTCGTGGCTACAAAAAGGACATCAGGTAAATGTCACTAAATAATGTTTAGTTGAATTTAAAATAGGAGGATATAAAGATGAAATATTATGTGATGTCATTCCCATGGATGTTTTTCATCTATTGTTGGGTAGACCATGGAAATATGACAAAAACGTAGTTCATGATGGGAGAAATAACACATACACCCTGGAGAAAAATGGTAGGACTCACATGTTGCTGCCAATTAAGGATAAAGAAGTGAAAACAGATATGAGTAACACTGTACTTATCATGAGTGGGAAGGAACTTCTTAAGGAGGTTAAGAAGAAGGAAGACACACAATTTATTATGGTCAGGAAGCCTAAAATTATTTTGATCAGTACAAGAATAGATGATTTACCAGAAGAAATCTAGGAATTGCTGGGAGAGTTTGTTGATATAGTAGTGGATGAACCACATTGTTTGTTGCCACCTATTAGGAGTATAAGCCATCATATAAACCTTATACCTGGAGCCAGTTTTCCAAACAAAGTCACGTACAGATTGACGCCGTAGGAAAATGAAGAAGTCAAGAGACAAGTCCAGGACTTAATGGAAAAGGGATTGATTCGAGAGAACTTGAGTCCATATGTTGTTCCAAAAGTGCTCAGCCCAGAATGTGTATAGACTCAAGGGTGATCAATAAGATTACCATCAAATATAGATTTCCATTGCCAAGGATGGACGCCTTGAAGGATTTCTTGAGTGGAGCAAGATTTTTTTCAAAGATTGATTTGAAAAGCGGGTATCATCAAATTTGGATGAGAGAAGGTGATGAATGGAAGATAGCATTCAAGATGAATGAGGGGTTGTATGAATGGCTTGTCATGCCATTTGGCTTAACGAATGCGCCCAATACTTTCATGAGATTGATGAATGAAGTCCTAAAGGATTTCATAGGGAAATTCATCATTGTATATCTTGATGATATATTAATTTTCAGCAGGACAGAAGCAGAGCACTTAAATCATTTAGCTGCAGTAATGAGGAGATTACAGCAAGAGAAATTGTTGATTAATATAAAGAAATCGCCATTTATGAGGACAAAACTCATTTATTTGGGTTTTGTTATCTCTGCAAATGAGCTGAAAATGGATTCAGAAAAGGTAAAGGTGATTAAGATTGGCCATCGCCGAAGAGTATATTTGAAGTACGAAGCTTCCATGGTTTGGCTAGCTTCTACAGGAAATTCATCTGAAACTTCAGTGGAATTAGTGCACTAATGATGGATACGGTGAAGAAAAGACATAAATCTTTTCACTGGACAGAAGAAGCAGAGAAGAGCTTCAATCTGCTGAAGAAGAGGATCACTGAGAAACCAATTCTGGTTTTGCCAGATTTCAACAAGACATTCCAGGTCAGATGTGACGTGAGTGGATTTGCAATTGGAGCAGTCTTGAGCCAAGACGACAGGCCGATTGCATACTTCAGTGAAAAACTAAATGAAGTGAATATTAAGTACTCAACATATGAGAAAGAATTTTATGCAGTCATACAAGCGCTGAAAAAATGGAGACACTATTTGGTTCCCAAGGAGTTTGTTTTGTACAGTGATAATCACGCTTTGCAATTCGTGACTCAACAAGAGAAGTTGAACCAAAAGCATGCTAAATGGGTTGAATTCATGCATAATTTTACTTTTGTGATTAAGCATATTTCTGGAATTGCTAACAAAGTTGTTGATGCTTTGAGTAGGAAATGTTTGCTTATGCAGGAATTCAGAGTCAAGACTTTAGGTTTTGATAACCTCGAAGAAATGTATAGGGATGACACAGATTTTAAGGAGGCATACGAGGCATCTAAGAATCCAGTTCTCATGGGCAGAAGCCAATGGGATGAATACATGATCCAGGATGGTTTATTATTCCGGGGAAATCAGTTATGTATTCCAAAATGCTCCATGAGGGAGAATCTGCTTAAGGAAAAACACAGTGGAGGATTGGTCGGACACTTCGGTCATGACAAGACGTTCTCAAAGTTGAATGGATCATATTTTTGGCCAGGGATGAGGACAGATGTTAAGAAATTTGTGGATAGATACAGAATTTGTCAGCACACGAAAGGAAAAACATAGAACACAGGGTTATATCAACCATTACCCATACCAGAAAGACCGTGGGACGCAGTGAGCATGGATTTCATATTGGGACTGCCAAGGACACAAAGAGGATATGATTCAATCTTTGTGGTAGTCGACAGATTTTCAAAAATGGCACATTTCATACCATGCCAGAAAACCAGCGACGCAACTCATATTGCGAACTTGTTTTTCAAGGAAGTTGTCAGATTTCATGGCTTGCCAAGGAGTATCATTTCTGATCGAGATACCAAGTTTGTAGGACATTTCTGGAGGACCTTAAGGAAGAATTTAGGGACAAGTTTGTCTTTTAGCTCAGCATATCATCCTCAGACGGATGGACAGACAGAGGTCATGAACATGAGCTTGGGAGATTTTTTAAGAAGCTTAGTGACTGAACACCACAGTCAATGGGATCACATTCTGCCACAGGTGGAATTTGCTTAACAAAAACACATGGCAGATTCCATTCCAGATTGTATATGGAATGCATCCAAGGGGAGTTTCTGAATTGAAAGATTCGGAAAAAAATGAATTCAGGAGTGTTAGTGTCGAGGACTTTGCAGAAGGAATGAAGGAGATTCACAGCCGAGTTAAGGAGCGATTTCAGAATTCAAGTCAGGAATACAAACGAAGAGCAGATCAACACAGGCAAGAACTTCAATTTGAAGTTGGTGATCTGATTCTTGCACATCTGAGGAAGGAGAGGTTCCCAAGGGGAACATATAACAAACTGAAGATGAAAAAGATTGGACCATGCAAGGTCATAAGGAAATTTGGGGCAAACGCATATGAGATTGAATTACCTGATGGGATCAAAATCTCACGGATATTCAATGTTGCAGATTTGTACCCTTACAGAGCTGAAGAAGCAGGAGCAGAGGAGGAATAGAAAGAGGTTCAATGGACCAAACAAATGCCTGTAGCTGAAAAGCCACATATGGAAAGCATAATTGACAAAAGGATTAGCAAAAAGACCAGGAGAAAAGAGTATTTTGAATGCTTGGTCAAATGGAAGGGACATCCAGTTGAATATGCTAGTTGGGAAGATGAAACAAAAAATCATAAGCATGGATAGACCATGCAAGAGCTCATGAACAGGAGTTCATGAAAATTTTCAAGCAATGGAGTATGATGCAGGAACATCGTAAGCAGCCAGCCAAGTAAGCATAAAGGCGGAAGATAGCTGGAAAAGCACAGCACACATTTTGCACATTTTGAAATGTTTTGAAAAAAATGAGAAGATATTAATGTAGTAGTTAAGGGAAGCGTACGTTCATGTTGTAAACAGATCTTGAGCGATTTTCTCTCATCTACCGGATGTAATAGACATTAAGTATGTTTAATGAAAGTAGGTAGATTTGAATTAAGGGATTAGACAGTTTTAGCAGCGTAGGAGGGAAAACGGATATAGACACCCTCACCCTTGTATTATTGTATCATTAGAACAGAAGAAGAAGAGTTTTATATATAAGCTGAGAGTTGTAGAGAATAACCCATGTACAAGAGCACTTGAGTTAATATATAAAGCTTTGACTCAATATTCATGGTGTTATGATGCTTACTATTTACATTTGTTGAATGGTATGTTTACATTTGTTTTATTCTCTCTGTTTATGCATTTGTTTCATTGTCGGGTTAAATGTGTGATTTCATGTTAAGTGTATGAAGTCTGATAGAGGGGAAGAATGAGTTTCAATTGTTTCTCATCCTGAGAGTTCCTGCAAGGAGTGCAATGAAATGTCCGCAAGGTGTGCATTGACAAGAGTCTGATTTTTATCTCAGAAAGCTCAGGAGAGATATCGTTGTTCTCATACCAATAGAAGTGCAAGTGAAGCACAGAGTCGTGCAAGGTGTGCACAGGCTAGTTGAAGCCTTAGAAGTTATCAACTAAGGTGAAGGTGGAAGGACTAATGTTGCAAAGAGTGCACAAAGTTGAGGACTCAAATAACCAGAGGTTATTTGAAAGATTGTCACAAGGAGTGGGAGTCGGATCTCTCTTGGAGACTTAAGTTCACAAGTGAAAGCTCGGGAGGGTTAGTACCTTTGAAGAGTTCAAAGGAAGACGAGGAGAGAAATCATCACGTAGAATTTAAGTTCAGTGGAAGGATGCCAAGTTAGTTTGGCCAGAGATTCTTGAGGAGTGAATCAGACGGTCAAAATTCTCCGTGGAGAACTCGCGAAGTCGCGAGGACTGTAGGATCCAGTGAAGCTGCAAGGTGGTTAGGAGTTGGGTGAACCCATCACTTTGGTTTCAAGAATCAACGTGGATCGTTTATTTTGTTCATTTGAGCTATTAGATCATTTCAAAACTTTGGGTTTCGTAAGGTTGAAGTGTAGACCAAAACCTTTGGTCATTCACATTTTCGAACTGCGAAAGGGATTATCGTGTGTGAAGTTGAACGAGTGAGTTTCGACACTTTGGGAATTTGGGGTTCAGTATTTCGGGAGTCCTAATGACAAGGAGCTGGGACATAGTGGTGTGAAAATCCTGAAGTCATCAAACGCGATAGGACTTTGGCGTGGAATTTCAGGATTTTGGCACTTCAGGTGTCGGGAAGTAGAGGGGGAAGCGATTTTTGGAATCAAGAGTTCAAACTTCCAGTTCGTGAAATCCCAAAGAGTGGAAGGAGAAAACTCCCGAAAAGGTCACGAGAGAATATCTTTGGGATCCAATCGGGTTTTGGGGTTCCGAGAGTCAAGAGACAGATTTGCATGTCAATGCAACTCCCGAAATTGCGAAGAGCGAAAAGAAAAAAGAAGGGTCACAATCACCAGTCAGAGGATACGTGTGACGGAAGTTGAAAGAGGTGGTCGAGCTTCAGTGAAAGTCCCAAAGGACCATCGATCTCGCCAAAAAGGAGAAATTTTGAAAACCAGGAAATCATAAGGGAAGAGGAACGAGTGTTGGTCGATCACTCAAGTCCCGAAAAGCCGAAATAAGTGGCAACAAGAGGCCTATGTTCGGTGCATTGAAGGAGTCAACCCTCGTTGACATTTCAGGTTTTGGAGGTTTAAGAGACAAGGGGGCTCGACAATAGGATTCGCAAGATCGCGAAATCTGAAATCCCAAAAGGGAAAAATCCCTGATCACATTTGTTGGTCGGTTGTGGAGTTAACGTCAGTGTTTGATCACGTAGGTATAACTCAAAAGGACCTGTGGAATACACCTGTTTGTGTACGTGAAGTATTCCCTTTGGGGAAATCAAAGAGTCAATCAAACTCATGGGAATATTTATAATGATCCTGCGCGGATCTTGGCCCGAGGGTCGGGGGTTTGCATCATGTGGTCGCATCCTAGCCTTCTACGTGCGCTACCTATTATAATCTCACCGACGGTGTAGCCCCTGGATCCTAGCAACCTGGTCATTGGGATAGATCAATTGACTGGGTGCTAACCATAACACCCATGATAATATCTGAACGATGGTTGTATGGTAATATGCCATGCAACCGAGGGCTGGACCACTCCATAAAAAATCCACGCCAATAACGAAACAGAACCGGATCACATGTTGCGGTTGTGGGACAAGTGGTTAGCGCTTGGGATTGGGCTAATGGAATTATTCTCGCGTGAGCAACAAAGGAGCGGTCAAATTACAATGGTTATATGGTAAGCATTTACGTTGAGGGTTGGGGCTAGCCCCAACCCTTACTCCACCAGACTTCCCATACGTTTAAACTTAAATACTTTTAAACTCCTTTCCATGGTAAGAAATACATGTAGGTGGGTTGGTATCCCGGCCTACCCCAAAGAAGTTTCTCCCATGCTGAGGTCGTGGTTTCAAAACTCATGAACTCCAAAATTTTGACAAAAACCAAAACAACCAATGCCTGGGTGCCACGTGGCAGCCCATGTCTGGGCCACGTGGCACCGTTCCATACACTTACTGTTGCCATGTGTCAACATGCTATTCGATCGTCTCTATCACACGTGTCTTCCATGTCACCTGCCACTATACCTACCATGTAAGATCCGTGCGTACGTGCCATGTTTCACCCTTGCAGTGGTGACACATGTCACTCCATGATTGGCCCACCTGTCTATCCACGTCACCAGTCCATACGCCTAGTCACCCTGCCACATGTAAGTTCGTATGCCCAGTCAACACCATAAATCCTTCCATGTGTACCTTTCCATTTCATCTGTATGATTGTACAGCCTATACAGTCTGTTTCCACATGGCACTATATGAACTGTACAGTCATCATTTTTGCCTGTATGGCCAAATGAACAGATCGTGATATATGGAGCATATGATGCCCGTTTGAGCCCGTTCAAGTTGCGTTGGGTTCGTATCGATGAGGCATACACACACATCCGTTTTGAATCCATTTTGAGAACTTTTGTTTTTAGGCCTTTTTTAGCCCCATCAAGCTCCTGGATCCAATTCTGGATCACACCTCCCCACTAAGGACCTTTTGGTCCCCAAAAGGTTATTGACCAGTCATCAAGCTTGGGATAGGACACCCGAATTGTTCTCTGTCTTTGAACTCGTTCATGTGCACCTGTCTCATCAAGATCAACTATAACACAATCATGATAACTGACAACATATTGTTAGACATTTGTCCCTTGTCACATCTTACTGAAGCCACTATCATCCATGTAGACAACATTACTAATGATAGCATAAAAAAATACGACTGTAAATGAGTTGATTTGTTTGTAATATTTTCACAACATTAGCTTATCTTGAAGCAAATTGTGATTGATTTTCCATTCTACAATCATCTCATGTTCCTGCTTAAGATCGATTACTTGTCTTGAAACAATTATAGGTGTGTTGGTTGCTTGAGCTGCCTTTATTAATTGTTACATAGTTTGAAGAGTTTTATTTTCCTTTACATGATGAGGATGAACCACATATTCTTGACCAGCTTTGGTTAAATGATATTGATTCTTTTCCCTATAGAATATTGCTTTGCGATCATACAAGTATGGACTGCCTAATACCATTCCACATTCACTTAGTGGCACCACATCACATGTTACCTCGTCCAAAAACTTAGATGAAATTGCAAATTTTAATGTGCACTGCATGGTTATGTGCATTTGATGATTGTTGCTTATCCATTTAAGTGTGTAAGGATTATGATGAATCTGTGTTTTTAATCCCAATTGTTTAACCAATTCCTCTGAAATTAAGTTAGATTGAGATCCACTATTTATCAATGTGTCAACCTTAGTGTGCCTCATGATGACCCTTATGTGAAACAAGTTACTTCTAGCATCAAATCTTTCACCAATTTTACCTGTCATACCAATCAATGAGACCTTAGATTCATCACCTGAATCTAATCCCAAGTCTATGGGTCATGTTGTTCCCACAACTGTTTGCCTCCCTTTCTTTTCCTTGAACCAATTTGGCCTCTTCTCGGGATGCAATTGCCAAAAATGGTCCTCATCATGCCCCTCTTTCTTGCAATGCTTGCAAGAGGGTTTCTCTTCTTTTCTTGCCACTGAATTTTCCTTCTTGCCATTCCACTTCCTTTTGTCCTCTTTCCTTGAAGATGATTCCCCTGATACACCAACACCTATTTTCCCTGATTCAATGTATGTCACTCGAACATAAACCTCATCAATATTAGTAGGTCCAAACATGAATACATTGTTTTGAATATGTGCAGCTAAACCTCCTATATACTTCATAAGATTTTCTTGGGTATGTAAAGGAATATTTAACATCTATGCCATTTTACGAAATCCATCTATGTATTCTTACATTGTTTGTCCTTTTCTTAGTTTTAAAGATTTCCATTCAATTAATGTTTTTTCTTTATAACCTAAAGGATAGAATTTTTTTCTAAGTGCAGAAAGAAAACTTTTCCATGATGGAAATACATTACCGACTTGTTATGTGCCATTTTACTACTTTCTTTGCCACCAGATGACCGTTGTGCCTGCAAGTCTAAGGGATGCCAGCTTGATCTGAGATGCCTCATCCTTGATCTGTTGCACACTGCAATAAACCTCCATCTCTCTGACCCAATTGTCAAGTCTCTCTCCATTAAATTCACCATCATACATGGGTAATTTGAATTTAACATTGAGTTTTAATAAAGGCATTTCATTCTTATGTTTATGGACATGCTTCTTTGCATTGAATTTAGAACTTGAACTTGAAGAAGAAGGATAAGAAGGAGGCAAAGATGGAGGTGAAGGAGGAATTTGAGGAGGATTCTCCCCTTCTTCACTTTTTCCCTTTGAAGATTCACCGAGATTCGGTCTCTTCTATTCTAAGTAATCTTCATGCAAAACCTTCATCATCTCCAACATGGCGAAGAAATTTTTTCAAAACTCTTTCTCATCCTGAGAAAGTCCCTCTTCCGATGCCATGTTCTCGCTGTGAGAAGTTCTCTTTCTCAATCCAATCAATGGATTCTCTTCAAAAAATTTGGCTTCACCACAAAGTATCTTTTCCCTGGTTAACATGCAAAACTCAAATCCAAACATCAACTAGCTCTGATACCACTTGATCTGAAAAGATCTTTTATACGACAATGGTTGAGTTATTATGCATGTGTTAATTAACCATTTAGGAAATTGAATGAAAGAGGAATAAATGACGAGAAAACATAACATACATATACACTTATACATAACTAAAATGAAGCATAAACACCAACAAACCATAAACACCAATGTGATAACGGAGTTCGGCAATCTCTCCTACGTCTCTGGGCCTTTGTCTCAGTGGGTGAGACTTTCTTATTTATGTTTGAATCTTTAAAAGTACATCAAAAAAGTGTCAAAAGGTCACAAAATAGATCCGGTCTTTTTCTACTAGATCTCTAGAAGCCAACATAAGAAACGACATTGGAATCGAATGACCAGATCTCCCAGAAATGGCCCGCAAAGGTGCACTCCTCAATAGCTTCCCTACATAAAAATGACTTTGGCTTGGAAAATATTCATCATAACTCTGCTCAAAATGTCCTCTCACGGCCTCAAGAATCCTTGGTTTATATAGATCTGAATTTGGTAACCATATCTCAACTTCCCCCCAAGATATTGCCTCAAAAAGGGCCCAATATCCCTCAAAAACAACCAAAAATCTCCAAAAACAACTGAATAAATCATTTAAAAACCACATTCCAAAGTTAAAAAACCCACTTTGGAGAAATATTGGGGCGCGACCCCTTATTTTATGGCCCATGTTCATATGGGTGTGTCCCATGTAGCCTTGCGCTACTCTCTTGGTGTGTTGGCTCCATGTCTGATTCGCTCTGGGTCACATTACAGGGCCATGTGGTCGTGTCCCAGCCCTCTGTGCGCGCTACCTGTTATAACCTCCCCGACGGTGTAGCCCCTGGATTCTAGCATCTTGGTTGGTGGGCTAGCCCAACCAACCGGGTGTTAACCATAACACCTGCGATAAGATCTGAATGGTGGTTGTATCGTAATATGCCATGCAACCGAGGGCTGGACCACTCCATAACAAATCTGAGCCAATAACGAAACAAAATCGGGTCACATGTTGCGGTCATGTGACAAGTGGTTAGTTATTGGGCTTGGGATAATGGAACGATTCCCACACAAGCGATAAAGGAGCGTTCACATTACAATGGTTATATGGTAAGCATTTATGCCGAGGGATGGGGCTAGCCCCAACCCTTACTCTGTTGGACTTACCATACGTTTAAACTTAAATAATTTTAAACTCCTTTCCATTGTAAGAAATATGTGTAGGCGGGATGGTATCCTAGCCTACCCCAAAGCGCTCCCTCCCATGCCGAGGTCGTGGGTTCAAAACTCATGAACTCCAAAATTTTGACAAAAACCAAAACAACCAATGCTTGGGTGCCACGTAGCCCATTCCATACACTAATTGTTGCCACATGTCAAAATGCTATTCGACCAGCTCTGTCACACTTTTCTACAATTCCACCTACCACATAAGCGTTGTACGGACGTGCCACGTGTCACCCTTGCAGTGGTGACATGTGTCACTCCTTGATTGGCCCACCTATTTGTCCACATCAACAATCTGTACACCCAGTAACCCTGCCACGTGTTAGTCTGTATGCCCAGTCAACACCCTAAATCCTACCACGTGTACCTTTCCACATCATTTGTATGGTCGTACGACTTGTACAGTCAGCGTCCACATGGCACTGTATGGACTATACAGTCATCAATTTTGCATGTTTGTCCAAATGAAAAAATCACGATATCTGGAGCATATGACGTTCGTTTGAGCCCATTCAAGTTGCGTTGGGTTCGTATCAACGAGGCCTATGCACATGTCCATTTTGAATCCATTCTGAGAAATTTTATGTTTAGGCCTTTCTGAGCCCCATCAAGCTCCTAGATCCAATTCTGGATCAATATTCTAGATCCTTTAGATGCTAGTTCGTGCATTATTGGTTGTTTATTTTACTACTTTAACTTTCCACCTAGTCATTCCATGCCCAACATTTCCACTTGATGACCATTCATGGACTCCCCACCATTAATCTCTTTTGCATATTTTGTGCATGAGTCAGGAATTAGTGTGCATGGGATTTCCACCAAAACCTATATGCCTAGCCTTGTAAAATGTCACCCCAAGATTTTGCATATAGAATTGACATCAATGGAAATCCATTTATCATGGCCAAACATTATATGTAAGACAAGGGGAGAACAAATATCATCCCTTATTTCCCTCGTCATCGTGGTCATATTTATGAACTACCCACTATTTTTTATGTTATTGTGAAGGGTGTCCTTTTCTTGAGCATAACAATGTTCCTTCCTAGGAACTCTTGAGGGAACCTTCATAGAGGGAGTTGTAGAACCATGCATAAGAAAAATGATAGGTTGCATATATTTTTTTTAAGCTTGGTGTGTCACTGCAGACTTGGCCTCTGCAACTCATGTTCTTCTCAATGTTTTTCTTGTTCTTGTTGGTATTGGGACCTTTATTTGATTCCAATTCCCCATGCCTTGTGGGTTTAGGGATATCCATCCCTGTTTAGGTCTAGGTCATTTGTTAAAGCATGATTTGGGAAAAATATTATGAAGAATCAATTGATGTGGGAAGGATGGAATCAAAATTGAACCCATGATGCCCAAAGGGTTTTGGGTCAAATTGAGATGATGATGATGGGTTGCATTTCTATATATTTCCAGTACTCATATCTAGTTAACATCCAAAATTATTTAGAAACTAGATCCAAATTGAGCATAGATTCCATGTAGATTATATTTTTTTGCTTGGATCCTGCGATGGAGAACTATTGATAAAAAAAATTGGTCACCTCGATTTTCCTCTCTTTAGAGTAATAAAAAAATTGATATCATAAGGAAGACAATTTTGAACGATCATAAGCTCATGGTGAGGCCATCGATCTCAGCTTAATGTGCAACACATCTGGTTTCTTTCGCAACACTAAGTTTCCTCTCTTATGCTTAGTCTCATTCTTGGTACTCATTCTCGGTACTTAGTATTGTAATACTTTCTAGTATCACTTCTCATACTTAGCCATTTCTTACAACTTCATCCATTTCTTATAACTTCCTCTTATAGTCATTTATTCCTCTTCTTACAAATTATCCATTTCTAAACTTCTTCTCATTTCCTTCCACCTCTCTTAGTATCTTATCCACACATTCTTATTTACACTTATTCTCTTAAACAATTAGTCTTATTTTCTCTCTCTCATATTCCATTCCCATACCCCAATCCCCTCTTTCCAACTGATCCATTCACTTTACTTAGTCTATTACCCATATTCCCTTCCCCCTCTCTTCACTCTACTCCACTCCCCACCTCCGATCCCCTACATCTGAATTTGATCCTCTCTCCTCTATGAGATCCCAAGCCCCTTCTCCTCCTGTCTCTCCTCCCTACACCTGAATTCAATCCTCTCTCTTACCTCATCACTCCTCCTACCCTCCTCCTGTCTTGCACCTTCTCCATATTATCCCCTTAACACATTTTCCATTGTCCTTTCCTCACTCCTCTCACCCCCATGGACCCATGGCACCATGACACTCCTTATCACTCCACACTCGATTCCACTCCACATTTGATCCCACATCCGATCCCCTCACCGCGTCGTGACACCCTCCCCTTGTGAAACTCCATCGACCCACCATACTTTATCTATGCTCTCGTCCTCCCATTATTTTCCAAAATTAATTTTTTCTCTAAGTTTAACTCCAAGACATGGTAACCAATCACATTATGACATGTGGTGACTAATCATATTATGAAACGTGGTATCCTGTGCCAACCTAACATAGTGAGACACATGGCGATTACATGGATGTTGATTGGGAGATGACAAGGAAACTAATTGGGTGTTGAATGGGTGATCACAAGGCAACTAAATGGGTGTTGAATGGGTGATGACAAGGAAACCAACTGGGTGTTGAATGGGTGATGACTGGGCATTCAAAATTTTATTAAGTCATGAAATTTCCTAAGGAACGAGATCTATGCAAAGGTCTCCATAATATCCTCTATTCCACATGAATAATATGGGATTTAAAAGGGAGGATTTAGATCAAGGGCTAGAATTGATCCATGAATTAAATGGATGACTGTTGAGAAGCAACCTTCAAAAGTTTATAACTCAAGATACATGTGTTTGTTTTGGGAAAACCATACATTGTTGGAAAGGTTATTAGAAGAAGAAGACAATGGAACATTTTTCAAGGGCATTGAAGGACCAAATCCCATCATTGAGAGGGGGGGGGTGAATCATTGACACAATAATTTTATCAATTTTTCTTTTGTTAATGCAATCAATATATTAACACAATGTTTTATCATGGAACTCAATTGGGAAAACCACAAATAATTTTCTATTAACTGCAAATTTTTGTTTTACAAGTTACATATAAGGAAGATGTTCTTCCTCTTAGATCAACACCCATTGATCAGGATTCACCCACACCCCTATTCACCAGCACCAATTGGTAGGAGATTACAACCCCCTATTTAGTTAGCTACAACTGGCAGGGAAGCACCTACTCCCCTGCAGGCTCCAACCTGCCCTTGCACCTCCCAACCACCCTTAATTTATGAATCTGGAAAACTTATGTTTCATGTCTTGAATGCTCCTCTCTCTACTATTGTCTTATGATCTTCAATGTATCTTCTACAATCCAATAAAGGTCTTCTATATCAAACACTAGACATCATAATTGTTGCCTTGTATATTTCTGTATTTTGATCTTCAATGTCTCTGCAACAATCACTTAATTTTCAATTATCAACCCTCTTATATATGCCTTCATCATAACTCTTCATGGGAATTCACACCCTTTAATGAATCATCACACCTCTTTGTCTATTACATAATCACCTTTTTAAATAACACAGTCATGTTTTATAAACAACACATCTCTTCAATCTTTATCTTTTGATGTCTTATTTAATTTCATTTCATTTTTAATGAATGAATCATTTTAACAAATATTCAATCCATCTTACTGTGTATTTTTTAGTTTTCGTGCAGCTTATTGTTCTTTGTGTTACTGCAGGGTTTTATAAATTTTGGAGAACATATGACAATGACAACATGTGAACCTTTCGACAGTTGTGGTGGATATTTATTAGCCTCTACTATTTCTTCATACGATCCACCTTGATTTGATCTTTGTCATTTTGTAGAAATAGTGACAATGTGAGATTTTTGGTGTTGTGCAGGGTTTCACTAAACATGGTGATCCTCCAATTTATCGTTTCGATAAATATTATAATGATTTTTTGATCTTCGACATATGAATACTTATTCAAATGGAAGTGGACTTGGAAATCCTCCAGACTTGGAATTTATGCCAAAGACTCCGATAAAAATGGTAGTCTCATTGTTGGTTCCGCCAACCGAATTAACAAACAGACCTTAAGCCCGTGGTCACCCATATGACCGACATCATGTATATATATATATATATATATATATAACATATTTTTTCAACGGTTATTTTCGATTTGACCAAAAGGTAGGGGGCCTGACAGGTCATCCCGGGCTCTGGGCTGGTGATCTTCGTGTGAAGTCCAAGCACTCAGAGCCCCCACCATACCCTTTCACTATGCGTCGATGTGATATGGAGAGAGCTATGGTTATAAAACACAAAAAAACTTTTCGCACTAAGCATGTGGGATAAATCCCAACGACTGGTTAATCTACATCATCGATCACATGATCAGATTGGTTGTTGAGTCTTATTTTCTACATTTTTAAACTCCCCTGGTCTCTCTTCCCTGCGAAAGAATTCCTCTTTCCCATAGTTAGGGCGTTGTTCAACACTTCTTTCTCTCATTCGCATGTCCAATTTCTTTCTGGATCGAACTGTGTCAGGTTGCTTATCTTGCTCTCCCTCCCTAAACTTGTTTCTTGATAGAACGGATTTCCTTGGGCTCCTTCAAAAGTGTGTGATAAATCATGTAACACCTACAACATCAGGTGCACTTGGAAACACATTTGTAATAGCACGCTTGCATGAAATCAACTCTTCCATGAGAGCATAATAAATGTGAAGACGACTAGAGGTATCACAGAGTACCACATCAAATTTTTCCTCCTTTTCTCTGTGTACAACCTGAGACAAAACTGAGGTTGGATTAACTTTTTCTCCTTCACCTATGACAATCTCTGAATTGGTCCTTTTTCCCCATACTTCTAGTTGATCATTGGCTACTTCTCAAAATGTATCACCTGCTACCATTAGGACCTTTATTCCCTCATCTTTAAGTGTGTAAGCAAGTTTTCATATAGATGACGTCTTTCCTCCTCCATTAACACCAACAATCATGATCACAGCTGGTCGCTTGAAGCCAATTTGAAGCTCTAAATTAGAGATTAGTTGTTGCACAAGGCGTTTGGCTATAGTACCCAAATAAATTTCGTTATGGTAGAGTTCATATTGAATTTTTTCATCAAGAGACCTAATGATTAGTGTCTCTTCATTTTCTGAACCACTAAAAGCAACATAAGATGAAACTGGGTCAATGGGCACTATGCTGTTAAGAATAGAATTAGAACCTTCCCCTGTTGGTTTTCTTATATCTTCTTTCCAATTTTATAGTTGGATGAACAATAGTTTTATAAGGATCTTCCTTGCATAATCTACAAACAATGGTTGTATACAATGGATCCCATGTATTATATTTTATACGTTGAAGATCAAATTTACTGGGTGTGTGTCCAATCACTTATGAGCTTTTCAATATCTTGGAATTCAAATCAGAAGGTATGGCCCTTTTTCTTTTACACAAGGTTGATTGCTCCTCATATTTCCCAGAACCAACATCTATTTCACTTCTGAGCTATCAATGATTCTCCCAAGAAGAATGCTCCTCCACTTGTACTTTTTATGTCATCTACACAACCTACCCAATCTACATCTGAATAGGCCTTTAAAGTGAATGAATCCTTGCTAGGGTACCACAAACCAAGATCTATGGTTCCTTTCAAATACCTAAAGATTATTTTCACATCTTTAACATGGCTCTCTTTTGGTGTTTCTTGGAATCTAGCCACCATCCCAATAACTTGCTTGAGATCAGGTCTGGAAGTTGTTACATAGAGTAAACTCCCAATCATTGATCTATAGTGTTTTGGATCTACAACTTTGGATTCATATTCCTTGCTTAGTTTGCATCCAACTGTCATAGGTGTACAAACAAGTTTTCAATCCTCTAACTGGAATTTCTTAAGCATATCTTTAACATATTTGGACTGATGGATAAAGAATCCTCTTTTGGACTGTACTATTTTTAATCCTAGAAAGAAATCCAGTTCACCAAGCACGGAAATTTCAAATTCTTGTTGCATCCTCCTAGCTAAGTCCTTACTCATTTTTTCATCATCACTCCCAAATATAATATCATCAACATATACTTCCACAATAATCATGTTATCACCAACAATTTTACAATAAATCTTGTTCTTTGTTGATCCTCTTTTGAGGCCTTGTACTTGTAAATAAGAATCTAGCCTTGCATACCATGCTCTAGGTGCTTGTTTTAGCTCGTAGAGTGCTTTCTTTAGTTTATAGACATAGTCTCCTTTGTTAGTTAATTGAAATCCTCCAGGTTTCTCAATATAGAATTCCTCTTCTAAGTTTCCATTGAGAAATGTTGACTTCACATCCATCTGGTATACTTTAAATTTTTTGTAGCTGGAAAAGGCTAAGAACATCCTAATTGCCTCTAATCTGGCCATAGGTGTAAAGGTTTCTTCAAAGTCTACCCCTTCAACCTGAGCATACCCTTTAGATACCAATCTGGCTTTGTTCCTAATTACTTACCCATTCTCATTCACTTTGTTTTTATACACCCATTTAGTTCTAATGACATTCTTATTTTTTGGTCTTGGAACTAGTTCCCAAGTTTGATTTTTTTCAATCTGGTCCAATTCTTCATTCATAACATTGATCCAATTCTCATATTTTCATGCCTCTTTTATTGAGTCGGGCTCAATATGTGACAAAAGTGCTATTTCTGTCTGATACAACAATTGTCTTCTTGTCTGTACTCCATTTCTTTTATTTCCAATAATCAGTTCTTCAGGATGATTCTTTTGAGTTATTCTTGGGGTTGTCTTTGTGTCTCTTCTTGGGGATTATTCTCTTATTTATTCTTCTTGAATATATTCCTCGTCTTCACTAGCATCCATATCATACTCTTCCTTTTCTTATTTATTCTCTTCTACTTCTTGTGCGTGTGTACCAACTGACTCATCATCATCTTCATCTTCATTGTCAAGTATAGTCTCTTGATGTTTGATCCTTATTGTTTTTAAATCATCCACCTTGACATCTACACTCTCAACAATCTTATGTAATCTAATATTGTAGCATATGTATGCTTTCTTGGTAGAAGCATATCCAAGAAAGATACCTTCATAAGATCTAGCATCAAATTTTCCAAGATTCTCATCAAGCCTTTTGATGTAACACTTACTTCCAAAAACCTTGAAGTATTTTACTGAAGGATCTCTCCCAAACCATATTTCATAAGGAGTCTTATCACTATTAATCCTGAGTTGGCCTTTGTTTAATATGTGTATTGTTGTGCTTACAAATTCCCTCCAATATCCATCAAATAATCTTTCTTCATTGAGCATAGTCCTTGCAGCCTCCTGGACCGTTCTATTCCTTCTCTCAGCAATCCCATTTTGTTGAGGTGTTCTGGTAGCAGAGAATTGCCTCTTAATTCCATGAGTTTCATAGAAGAGGTCAAACTCTTTTGAGGTGAACTCACCACCATTGCCTGATATAAGACATTTGATTTTTGTCTCTTTTTCATTTTCAACAAGGGTCTTAAAATATTTGAATTTGTTAAGTGCTTCTGATTTTTCTTTGAGAAAACATACCCAAACCATTCTAGTAAAATCATCAATTAACAACATAAAGTAGGACTCTCCTTGCAAACTCTTGGTCCGTGTAGGCCCACAAAGATCGGTGTGAACAAGCTCTAAATGTTTTGAGGTTGAGTATTCTTTTGTTTTGAACCTTATTCTAGTTTTCTTCCCTAGTTGACAGTTTCTACACATAGGATTTGAGGGCTTTGTGATCTTTGGCAAGTTTCTTACTGCCCCAAGATTGTTGACTTTCACTAAATTGTCAAAGTTAATGTGCCCAAATCTTCTATGCCATAGCCAAATTTCATCTACTAAATTTATATGACACTCCTCATTCAATTTTGTATTTACTATATATACATTCTCAGGAGTTCTAGGAGCAGTACCAACCAATTTTCTTGAGTCCTCTCTCCTAATATCACATTTCTAGGAATCAAAGATGCAAACGTGCCCCTGATCACAGTTTGGTTGACACTTAATAGGTTAGGTTCCAGCTTTTCAACAAGCAACACATCCTTGTCTTTGTATTTTCCCAAACTCACAGTTCCTTTCCCAAGTATGTTACCTAAAGCATTGTCACAAAATGTGACTTTACCCTTTTGTTTATTTAATTTCAAAAACCTGTCCTTGTTTCATGTCATATGTTTTGAGCACCCACTGTCAACATACCAAAGATATTCTTTATCTTGTGCTTTCAAGGAAATAAGACATTCCTCTTTTGATGTTTTTTTCTTTCCAAAGCTTCTTTTTCTCTCTAATGAACTTTGGTTTTTCTGAGACTTCCATTAATCTACAATTACTTTCTTTATGCCCATAATTATGACATCCGAAGCATTCTAGGTTCCCTTCTTTTAGAGGTGAAAAGGAGTTATAACTTCTTCTTTTAAATTGATCTACTGTTTGGTTATCTTTAAGGTGATAATTCTTAACCCTCAGTTTTTTCCTTCCATATGCTCTACAATTCATAGATTTGCGTTCGAAGTTAGAGCATGCAAAGCAATAACCAAAGAAAATGTGAGGATACATGTTTTGATAAACCTTCTTTGGTGTTGTCTTATATTCCTTCCTGATGGGTGGAAGTAATCCTCTGGAGTTCTGATCATTACTTGTCTTTTCTTCATCTTTCTTCTTGAGTGTGATGAGGAGAGCAACTGCATAAGATTTTGAGTTAACTTGTTTTTCTTCATGAGAATAACCTACTCCATTTTTGTTACTTGAATCCCTTTGTGTGGTAATAATCTTATCTAAGATTTTAGATCTATTTTCATATCTCGTTTGAATAAGTTTTGCATGAAGTTCTTTTCTTAGGTGAACTAATTATGCCTCCATTCTTTCACAGGTTATTTGTTTCTCTTTAAGAGACTTTTCCAGAATTTCTTCCATCCTATTTTTAGACCTTCATATTGTACTTTTAGAGTCTGAAGTTTGGCCCTCTTTACCTTGGAATCCCCTGCATATATAGTTTCCAATTTATCCCAGAGATGTTTTGTAGTTTTACAGTTTAGTACTTTAGCAAGGATTTTCTTACTCAGTCCAGCTTGTAGTGTGTTTAAAGCCTTTGCATGTTCCCAAAATTTCTTCTTGTCTTCTTCTTTTGTGGGAGTGACTTTTGGAACATCATATCCTTTTTCAACTAATGTACATACTTCAAATCCAATGGACATCAGATAGATTTTAATTCTAACACTCTAGAAAACATAGTCTTCACCTTCAAATAGGGGGACTTTTAATGACATCTTCAATTGTTGATCCATTCCGATGTATATTTCTCTTCAAGTGATTTAAACCTTTAGTGAAGAGATATTCTCTGATACCAATTGAAGGACTAGATCATGTCACTGAGAGGGGGGGGGGGATCAATGACACAATAATTTTATCAAAGTTTATTTTGTTAATGCAATCAATATTTTAACACAATGTTTTATCGTGGAACCCAATTGGGAAAACCACAAACACTTTTCTATTAACTGTAAAATTATGCTTTACAAGTTACATAGAAGGAATATATTATTCCTCTTAGATCAACACCCATTGATCAAGATGCACCCACACCCCTATTCACTAGCACCAACTAGTAGGAGATTAAATCTCCCTATTTAGTCAGCTACAACTGCCAAGGAAACACCTACTCCCCTGCAAGCTCCAACCTTCCCTTGCACCTCCCAACCACCTTTAATCTATGAATCTAGAAAAAATATGTTTCATGTCTTGATTGCTCCTCTCTCTACTACTGTCTTATGATATTCGATGCATCTTTTGCAGTCCAATAAAGGTATTCTATATCAAACACTAGATATCATAATTGTTGCCCTGTATCTTTCTGTATTTTGATCTTCAATGTCTCTGCAACAGTCACTTAATATTCAATTCTCAACCCTCTTATATATGCCTTCATCATAACTCTTCATGGGAATTCACACCCTTTCATGAATCATCACACCTCTTTTTATATTACATAATCACCTTTTTAAATAACACAACCATGTTTTATAAACAACACATCTCTTCAATCTTTAAATTTTGATGTCTTCTTTAATTTAATTCCATTTTTAATGAATGAATGATTTTAACAAATATTCAATCCATCTTACCGTGTCTTTTTTTGTTTTGGTGCAACTTATTGTTCTTTGTGTTACTGCAGGGTTTTATAAATTTTGGAGAACATATGACAGTGGCAGCATGAGAACCTTTCGTCAGTTGTGGTGGAGATTTAATAGCCTTTGTTATTTCTTCATACAATCCACCTTGATTTGATCTTTGTTATTTTGCAGAAATAGTGACAGTGTGAGATTTTTGGTGTTGTGTAGGGTTTCACTAAACATGGTGATCCTCCAGTTTATCGTTCCTATAAATCTTTTGATGATTTGGTGATCTTCGACAAATGAATACTTATTCAAATGGAAATGGACTTGGAGATCCTCCACACTTGGCATTTATGCCAAAGACTCCGATAAAAATGGCAGTCTCATCGTTGGTTCCGCTAACCGAATTAACAAAAGGACCTTAAGCCCACGGTCACCCATATGACCGAGATCCTGTATATATATATATATATATATATATATATATATATATATATATATTATTATTTTCCAATGGTTATTTTCGATTTGACCAAAAGGTAGGGGGCCTGACAGGTCGTCTTGGGATCCTTATAAAACTATTGCATAAACTACAAACAATGGTTGTATACAATGGATCCCATGTATTGTATTTCATAAGCTGAAGATCAGATTTACTGGGTGTGTGTCCAATCACTTCTGAGCTTTTCAATCTCTCGGAATTCACATCAGAAGGTATGGCCCTTTTTCTTTTACACAAGGTTGATTGTTCCTCATATTTCCCAGAACCAAAATCTATTTTAACTTGTTGTTGTGCATTTTTTAATCCACTGGTTTCTTGAGAAACTTGTACAACATCAACTCGAAAAAAATCCCCAGTAGCTAGCAAGTAAGTTTGAAGATCCTAAGGCATGATATTCTCATTACAATTCTTAATGCACATTGCTTATCTATCAATTCCAACCATGTGATTTTTCATCATACTACCTCATCATTGGATCTGTCAATATAGATATGTCATCATGTTCTTCACATCTGTCAATTTCATTCCAGTCACCATAATATCAACATGTCTAAACTGTATGCAGCCTTAGTATCCCTATATCATTCATGATGATGCAATAGAGTTAATATTTTCAATTCCAATTCCATCAATGCCAATCTGTATTTCCATATTTCCAACATTAATATGGTCATAATTCTTCCAAAAATTAAAAAAACAGTCAGCTCTATTTTCATGGTTTGCTAGTAAATTTGTTTGGAACCTCAACTTCCTGAGGTTGTAACTTGAGATCCCGGAGTCCAAATTTCTCTAAAAAAGACTCGTTAGAAAGATGGAATGAATAATATTTCACCTATAATGGTTTCAATGGATAAGAAGACACTTACAATACTCAAAAAATTAAAACACAGTCCACTTTTTTTAAAGGAAGTCAACTTGAAAATTTTGAAATAAAAGTTTATTAAATAACTTTTATTAAAGATGAAATGGGCCCCACTTCAAGGGAAAAAAATTGATGAAATAAATTCATTAATGATACTTCAACAAAGTATTAATTAAAGTGAGTTACTCCAAAAAGGACACATGTGGAAACTTTTAGAAGGACAAAACCCTAACTACTTCAAGAAGCATTAAGAGTAGATTTTAAAAGGGAGAGAGCACCATCAAAGTGAGGTTAGAAGGTTGGATTATCAAAGGTTCAGATAATAAAGATAACATGGTTCAACCATCAATATGCAACCAAGTTTCAGATCAACAAATCAATATGTCCATTCTTTTTTTTCTTCTTCTTCTACACTAATTTTCTCAAGGCTTTATTCTTGTATGTCTGAACTGAGTATAAGGTTGATATTTTTTAGTGTCTTTCTTTGTTTCTTCCAAGACTCTTTCTCTAAAATATCATGGATTATTTTACAACCATATAAGTGACTATGTAAGCGAGGGTTGTCTAAATGATTCATGGAGGTTTAGTCTTTGCATTTAACAAGCTTCATTTCTGAGTATTAGTCAATTGGTTTACTGAAATGCTTTGTATTGTTGAATATATTTTATGAAACTCCATAGATAAATACTTTGGGGTGTAACTTTAATGATTTTCCAAACTATGAGTTTATGAGCATGATACTTTTGAAGTGCACCTATCATATTTGCTTCTTTTTTTAATGAAATACTCATTTATAGTTCTCTTAAATGATCACCACCATTTCACTCTTTTTCTTGTGAGAGGATACAAATGCCTATTCTACTTGAATGAGTTTCATAGGGATGTTATATTGAAGTTGAGCACTTAATTATTTTTATACTGAAGCCTTCCTTTATCTTTTTATTTTCAAAGAGTTGCTTGGTCCATTTCCAAGCAAATGTTGCATTTAAGGAGAAATCTAGTTATCAAGAACCATTTTATTTACAAACTAAAGCAATAAAGACTTGGGGTTTGCTATTTAGCATTATCCCATTTGACATTCTAGTCCAAGAACATCAAACCATGTATTTCAAACAATAAAACAGGAGTACCACCTCTATAAAAATCCAAGGGGATATTTTATCCTCGTGAGGTTGTTGTTTGGAACTTGACCAATCTGAATATCATCATTTTTGGCGACTCCACTGGGGAACAATTTGTTTTTAAGAAATATGATACTTTTCAGGATAAGATATTATTGGAAAAATAGAATATGTTTGGTTGAAGTTTTGAAAGAAGATATAAAGATTGATTCAAGATGATCTGGGTTTTTGAAAACCTTGTTCAAGGAGCATTAAATGGCTTTGAAGACATATTATTGAAGTTTCAGTCACAAATCCATTGTGACAAATTACATAGAACCAAAGAACCATCCAAGATTTGGGAGGATGATCTACTTGGTGACTCAATCATCGAAGCTCTAGATTTTGAACAAAAATTCCTTGGTGACTCCACCAAAAATATTTCATAGTTTCAAGAAGATATATATGAAGACCTCCGAGGAATTTCTTTCAATTGTGATGACATTTTCCTTCCCCATCAATCCCAATAAAAAAAATTCAAGCTACACTAAAGGGAGAAGGTACCCAAAGAAAGAACTGATTGCATATAAGTCCACTCAATTTACCTGAGAATTTCATCTCTTGCCAGATATTTCCATGAAAAAATTTCCCATGTTCTTCGGAAATACCTCAGAGGATGTAGAGAAACATTTTATTAAGTTTGATAGTGCTTGTGAGATTTAAAATGTGGTTGATAATGATGTTGCATGCCAACTATTTATGTTAACTCTAAATGAAAATGCTAGTGAATGGTATTATTCATTGCTTCACGGAACCATCACTAGTTGGGATGTATTAGAAAATTTATTCATTGAGAAATACTTCCCAAGGAAAGATCCATATTCTCTTTTCTTGAAGTTGGTTGAAATCCATATGAATGAGGAAGAGACCGTCAAATATTTCGCTTTCAGATTCATGAAATTTCTTCATGAGTTTCCTCAAGAAATGTTTCCAAATGATGTCATCATTTTTAGTTGTAATGAAAATGTTTTTCCCGTGAATCTGCGATTTTTATTGAAGCAAGAGGGAAAGTGCAGATGGAAAGAGTTAATGCAATGAGCTCAAGTTATTGAAAGAAATGCTCATGAAATTGGTGTTAATCTATTAAACCTCCCAATATGACTCCAAGACAATAGGGGAATGAATTTAGAAGAAAAAATTGATGAAAGATGTCAATTTTTTTCCAGATCTTGTTCTTGAAACATAAAATGAGAACCCAAAAGTTCCAATTCAAGAAGAACACCATTCTCTACATGCACCATTGGAGGAAAATTTCAACCTCATGTGCTCAATTTGAGAGTGATGATCATAATGATTTCAAAGATGAATTTAAAGAACCTCCACTAGATGTACACAAGGATTTCATTCAATATAATCATGATGAAAACATTGCAGCAGATTCTCAAATGACACAACCAGCTTATACCAAGCCACAAGAATAATATTTACATTGGATAAATATAAGTAATGATGAAAATCATCACTTTACATAAAAAAAAATTATGATATCGATTGTTTGTCTGAAGCGGAGTTTAATGAAGAAAATATCTTCCAAACATCAAAAGAAGGGAATTTGCAACAAGATGATCCTTGGGTGATATGTTTTGTATTTCTAAAGATAGTGAATTTTTTTGAGAACAACAAAGGACAATCTTACATTTTTCCACAAATCTTCAACAACAATTTATCTTTGCAACCTTACCACAGAAATAGGGTCATTGCATGAAGGAATAATGCTTTCAAGACACTCTTGATGAGTCAAGAATATTGGATGTGGTCGGTAATAAGGAGAAAGATGAATTTTTTTTCAAATTGGAAACTTCTCATCCAACCAAAGATAGCAACACTCATGAGAAATTGAGAGTTTATTTTATTGAGTATTGGTTCCAAAGCATCGTTTTCCAAACAATGCAGTGAGATTTTAGGCACATCCGACTCAATTTCACTTCAATATACTTTGGATGTGCTCTTGATTCCTTGATAACAACACCGATATATTCCCCAACTTTGGATTTCATTCCATAGATCAATTGGATGCTTGAATGGCTCCATTGGAAATCTACTTACACTTGAAAGTGTCATTTTCCTTCAAGTAGCATAGGGTAGGTAGATATGGTTTGTATACAATTTGTTTCTCCAGTCAAAGTTTTTCATAATAAAGAAATTGCTAGTTGGAGATAATGTTTGAAGATGATTCCATAGCCCATTAGAGAAGGCAATTAGTCTTAAAATTATGGTGTTCTTAGCAACCCATAGGGGGTCACTGTCTCGTAGTTGGCGCTAGTTGTTGATAAAAAAATTGGTCACCTCGATTTTTTGCTCTTTGGAGTAATAAAAAAATTGATATCAGAAGGAAGAAAATTTTGAACAATCATAAGATCATGGTGTATCCCTCGATCTAAGATTCATCATGCACTTTATGGTTTAAAAATTTGAGTCCACATGCTCAAGATATCCATGTTTTTTTCCAACCGCCCAATGAGCACTTTTTCATGTGCAACACAACTGGTTTATCTCCCGGCACTAAGTTTCCTCTCTTATACTTAGTATCATTCTTGGTACTTAGTCTTGGAATAGTTTTTAGTCTCACTTCTCATACTTAGCCATTTCTTACAACTTCATTCATTTCTTATAACTTCATCTTCTAGTCATTTCTTCCTCTTCTTACAACTTACCCATTTCTTAACTTCCTCTCATTTCCTTCCACCTCTCCTAGTATATTATCCACACATTCTTATTAACACTTATTCTCTTAAATACTTAGTCTTATTTTCTCTCTTTCAACTCCCATTCCCATATACCTGATCCCCTCCATCTGACCGATCCATTCTCTTTACTTAGTATATTCCCCATATTTGCTTCCCCCTCTCTTCACTCTACTCCACCCCCCACCTTCGATCCCCTACATCTGAATCTGATCCTCTCTCCTCCAAGGGATCCCAAGCCCCTTCTCCTCCCACCTCTCCTTCCTACACCTAAATATGATCTTCTCTCTTACCTCATCACTCCTCCTACCTTCCTCCCCTCTCGTGCCTTCTCCATATTCTCCCCTTAACATATTTTCCATTCTCTTTCCCTCCCTCCCCTCATCCTTGCGAACCCATGGCATCGCGAAACTCCTTATCGATCCACACTTGATTCCACTCCATATAATATCCCCTCACCGTGCCGCGACACTCTACCCCCCTAACACTCCACCGACCTGCCATACTTTATCTACCCTCTTTTCCTCCCATTCTTTTCCAAACTTAATATTTTTCTCCAAGTTTAACTCCAAGAGATGGTAACCAATCATATTATGACATGGTGACTAATCACATTATGACACTTGAAATATTGTGAAAACCTATCATAGTGAGACACATGGTGATGACATGGATGTTGATTGGGCGATGACAAGGTAGTTGATTGGGTGCTAAATGGGCGATGAATCGACATTCAAAATTTTATTAAGTCATGAAATTTCCTAAGGCACGAGAGCTACACCAAGGTCTCCATAATCTCCTTTGTTCCACATGAAGAACACAAAATATTTTTCATTATAAACATTAAACCATTTATCACCACAATGCATGTGGGACTTAAAACGTCAGATTTAGATCAAGGGCTAGAATTGATCCATGAATTAAATGGACGTATGTAGAGAAACGACCTGCAAAAGTTCATAAATCAATATTTGGATGTTTGTTTTGAGTAAAGAATACCTCTTTTGAAAGGTAATTTGACAAGGAAGACAATGGAATACCTTTCAAGAACTGTATTCTCCCATAAATTAAAAGAACAATCAGTTTTTTTTCATGGTTTGTTGGTAAATTTGTTTGGAACCTCAACTTCCTAAGGTTGTAACTTGAGATCTGGAACTCCAAATTTCACTCAAGAAGAATATTTGGAAAGATGGAAGGATGAAGATTGCATCTAGAATGGTTTCAATCGCTGAGAAGATGCTTATCATGCTCAAACAATTAAAACGCAGTCCACGTTTTTAAAAGGCATTCAACTTGAAAATTTGGAAATAATTTTTTATTAAATAACTTTTATTAAAGATGAAATGGGCCCCACTTCTAGGAATAAATTTCAATGACATAAATTCGTTAATAATACTTCAATAAAGCATTAATTAAATTTATTTACTCCAAAAAGGATGCATGTGGAAACTTCTAGAAGGATAAAACCCTAACTACTTCAAGAAGCATTGCGAGCAAATTTTAAAAGGGAGAGAGCACCATCAAAGTTAGGTTAGAATGTTGGATTATCAAAGGTTCAGATAATAAAGATAACGTGGTTCAACCATCGATATGCAACCAAGTTTTGATCAGCAAAAAAGATCTCTATTCTTCTTCTTCTTCTTCTTCTTCTTCTTCTTCTTCTACACTAATTTTCTCAAGGATTTATGCTTGTATTTCTTAACTGAGTATAAGGTTGAGATTTTTGAGTGTCTTTCTTTATTTCTTCCAGGACTCTTTCTTTAAAATATCATGACGTATTTTACAACGATATAAGTGACTGATAAATGTAATCTATGATTGTCTAAATGATTCATGGAGGTTTAGTCCTTGCATTTGGCAAGCTTCATTTCTGAGCATTAGTCAATTGGTTTACTGAAATGCTTTGTATTGTTGAATATATTTTATGAAACTCCATAGAGAACTACTTTGGGGTGTAACTTTAATGATTTCCCAAACTTTGATTTTATGAGCACGATATTTTTGAAGTGCACCTATCATATTCACTTATGTTTTAAATGCAATACTCATTTATAGTTATTTGAAATGATCAACACCATTTCACTCTTTTTCTTGTGAGAGGATATGAATGCATCTTATAATTGCATGTGTTTCAGAGGGATTTTATATTGAAGTTGAGAACATGATTATTTTGATACTAAAGCCTTCCTTTATCTTTTTATTGTCAAAGAGTCGCATGGTCCATTTCCAAGCAAATGTTGCATTCAAGGAGAAATCTGGTTATCAAGAACTATTGTATTTATAAATCAAAGCAATAAATACTTGGGGTTTGTTGTTTAGAATTATCCCAATTGACAATCCATTCCAAGAACATCAAGCCATATCTTTTAGAAAATAACAGAGGAGAACCACCTCTATAAAAATGCAACATGATATTTTATCCTTGTGAGGTTGTTGTTTGGATCTTGACCAATCTGAACATCAAAAAAAACATACACAATAGAAATGATGACAGTATAGGAGCCAATGGTTCCTTATTTCCCTCTTCCTTTTATTTCTTTCCCCCTCATGGTGTTTTCAAGGAAAGCCTTTTTCTCATGAAGCCCCATGCACATATCCCATTATCAAGAGATGGGATGGGATGGGAGACTCCTATTTATTTGAAGGGATTGTCACTCATTGGATTTGAATCTTGGACCATTGGTATATCAAGGCCATGACATCGATTACACTAGCATGAATACTAGTGAAATGGGTTCGACAATTTTTCCATTTGACACATGGATTTGTCAGTCAAACACCTCCATTTCACCACATTTTTATACCCTAATGCATTTCCATCTAGTGAATTGTATCTTTTATTGATATTGGTAGATCACTCACTACCATTTAGATCCATCAGAAAATAACATGTGCATTGTTTTCCATCTGACTCATCACCACCCATACATAGGTGTTACATTTTTATCCAATGAGTCATCGATAGGCATGGGGTGACCATCGAATGCCTCTCCACCATTAATCTAAAATGATTTGAATTTTGTTCGTTTATTAGGTGTGTATAGAGTTCCTATGAATATCCCATCCAATGTGCTCCTTGGGGTGTGTTTGCATATATGGGAAATAATAGTGGGATGGAGCACAACATTGGTATTAGAACTAGTGAACATACATGAATCCTCTTTACTATATTCTGAGTTAGCAAACATGCAACCAATTAATTTAATTCAATTCACTTGCTCACTATTGATGCCAATTCATAATTTGCACATGTTCAACTATGGTTTTGTTTGAATAACATTTGTTTCTATAATCTATTCTCTTAAAATTGTATACAGCCTTCCTACAATTGTTGATGTCATCCTGGCTATTGATATATCAATTTTTTCTTCATCTGCTAATATATTGCCACTACCTTCCATTCGAATATTGTTAGACATTATGTCCACACACAATATTGGAGATGGTATGCCTATTTGATTTTTGAAGTTGGACGTGTGTTACAAGGCTTAATCCAATATGTTGACCCAGTAGTGACGTATTCTACGATGAGGATGGGGAATGAGTAAGAGGTCATCTTCCACAAAACTCAATTCAATGGACACAATATAATCTAGCAATGATCAATTCCAAGAGGTTTCATTGTCTAGAGGCCTTCTTTTGGCCATCTAGCAATGATTTGAAAATGAGACCTTTATTTATGGAAGTTGATAATTATAGGAGTTAACCTAACATGAAAAATATTGTGTGGATTAGACCCCTCATTTGCACATGTAGTTGTAAAATAGGCACCCAATTATCAATTACTATTTGAAGAAAACAAATATATGTTTTAAAATCATCTAACACACCAATTCTAACATATTGCATTTTGAAAACATTCATTTTCACCAACATGGGTAGTTGCTAGTTAATATCATTCATCATAAGGCATTTAGTGAGGATGATTGAGTGGTCTAAGGCATCAGACTTAAGTTTTGGTCCTTGGTTGACAATGTGGGTTCAAATCTAAGTTTGCAGGCATCTATAAAGGTGATGTAGACATCTATAAAGGTGCATATCTTGAAGGATATTGGGTTGGATGGCATCATTGATGAGGAGACTAATACAAAATGAGAGAGAGATTGAAGGAAGAAGACGAAGAGTGGTACAAAGAAGAAGATTGAATGTTACATGGACTGAGATCTGTGATAATTACAGAGGCTAAAAAATTTCAAGTAAGGAGCTAAGGTGCAAAGTCATTTTATATGTAAATATTCTTTATTAATGGGAATGAGTGGACTGGTTTTGTGATTCCCTCTCTATTAATAATATTGATGACTATTTATTTTCCACTTTTATACACTATATCTTTAATCTATTGTTGTATTTTTTTTTGTTGTATAACATACAAGGTTTTGTAGAGCGCTTAGGATTGATTAGCATAGTAAGATACAAAAGGGGGCCATTTGGCATTCTGCATCATTGAGTGTGACGAGAAATGATAATGAATTGACATAGGGTATAATTACTCACATAGAGTAGAACTAATGTATAAATCACTTTTTCCTCACAACATTATACTCTCCAAGATCTTTATGCAACTCTTCCCTTAAGCACTTTGGCACCTATGATATCACTTGGTTAGTCTAAAAATCATCCATGGAGTTTTTTTTTTTTAAATCTAGGAGGCATGCACAAAAATTCCAACCCACATGTGGGTTGAAATAGATTTGGTTTCATTTCATGAAGACTTACTTTGAATTAGAATTATCTCTTTGAGGTTCCTTGCACTTGTTTGTCTTCAAAGTGAAGTGATATTAGCTCTTTACAATTGAGTGACACTCGTCCAAATCATGTTATTTCTTGCTTCCACAAAATAGTACTTAGGGCTAACGATTGTGACAACACAACATTTTGGTAAAATTATCCATTTTGTTGCTTAAATGGTTGGATGCATAATCCATTAAGACATTGATTATGCTTTTCATAATTAATTGTATTTTATGTAATGAAATACTTAACATAATTTGTGTTTCATTGTAGTTTTGTTTATGGCATATTTTTTAATATAAAGTTTTATTAACTTATGTTTTATTGTATTATTGTTTGTGGCAGGTCTTTTAATAGAAAGTTTTATGTTCTATTGTAGTTTTGTTTGTCTTTTCTTTTAATAAAAAGATTTATTAATTTATGTTTCATTGTATTATTATTTGTCGGAGGCTTTTTAATAGAAAGTTTTATCAATCTTAATGTTCATGTTGTACAATTTAGAAAGTTTTATCAATCTTAACGTTCATATTGTACAGTTTAGGTGAAAATGTTTTTTCTTGTTTCATTGTACTATTGTTTGTGGTAGGCTTTTTAATAGAAAGTTTTATGTTTCATTGTAGTTTTGTTTGTGTCTTTCCTTTTAATAGAAAGTTTTATTAACTTATGTTTCATTGTATTATTGTTTGTGGCAGGTTTTTTAATAGAAAGTTTTATCAATATTAATGTTTATATTGTACAGTTTAGGTGAGAACGTTTTTTCTTAGTAGCTTCTTAATTGTTTTGAATATGTTATAAATATTGATCTTATGTGGGAACACTTGGTTGTTCCTACCTTTCCCCTACATAGAATATATCAAACAACAATACTATTTATTATAACTCCATAAAAAAACTAACAAAAATAGATGAATTTATGAATAACCATTAAAGCAATATCATTTACAAAAACTCCATAAAAACCATAATTCACCATTAAACTAACAATGTAGATGGATTTATGAATAACCATTAAAATAATAAAAGAGAAAGAAAATATGAGAGATAACCAAAAAAAAAAAATAAAGACCAAAAAAAAATCATATATAAATTTTTCAATACTTAATAAAAGAAGTTAAAATAAATATACAAAACCCCTTATTACAGTGATGGAATTTGATGGGAAAATTGTGTGTGGTCACCGTCAAATTTAACTGATTGTTCATATTTGAAATTCCAACCCTTCTCTCTATTTCTTAACACCCTTTAATATCTATATTCATAAGTATAGAGATTAATATCTCTATTTCTTAACACCCTTTAATGTCTATATTTATAATTATAGAGATTGATAGATGACATTCAACCCTTTTATATCTATACTTTTGCACTTGGAAGAATATGTAGTTGCAGAAGTGTTATGTATTTATTTATATTTTTTGACATTCAATCGTTCTGATACTCTCCCACTTCCTAAGTGTAATAAATATAAGTAACCTGGGCCATTCAACCTTTCTAGCATTTCTCTTTGAGACTCGCACTACAGTTGATGTCTCACATCATTGCAGTCGATGTGAATACTTTTCAAGGCATGAAGTCTCTAGTGGTATGAAAGTGTCTTTACATGCACAAATCTTTATCTACCTGCATGCACAACTCTTTTCTCTCCATTGCTTGTTGCCACTATATAACACCACCCCCTACTGCATCAGATCCAATTTACTATATTGCTTCCTTTCATTTTCAACATTAATGTTTTCAACTATATTGCTTCCTTTCATGCTCAACTAAGAATACAACCGAGGGAACTCCACACTGAAGTTATAATCTTGCACTGCAACAAAATGCAGTGAGTGAATTTGTTCGCAATTTCAGTTCATTTCTATTGAGGCTATAAATTTCAATTTCGTAAGTTGTCTAGATTAGCCATTTCTAATAAGGCCATAAATTTAAATTTCGATTTTGAAAGTTGTTTAGATTGGTTGGAATAATGTTACATGTCGGGAACTCTTGAGTATATTTTGTATGATCTACAGACAATGTGGTTCATTCATTTTTTAGGCTAGTGAGGATGAAGCTATTTTTTTTTCAGGTGAGCACATCTATTTCATTTATGCACTTATCTACAGTTTATTAAGAATTGATTTTAAGGAAACAAAAAAATAAAACTACAATGTCAATGACATTTAACCAAAGTGTATGTCTTTGGCATTTCACTGGCATTTAACTGAAGTGTATGTAAATTGACTGATACTAAGATTTGGTATGACAACTTTTCCATTAATAGAAAGGAGTTACCAAAGTCTATGTTTTTGACATTTCATTGGAATTTAATCAAAGTTTATGTAAATTGATTGATACTGAGGGTTGGTTTGGTAACTCTTCCATTAGGCCAGGGGAATTGAACTAGTTACACATTTCAAAATTTCAAAATTGGAAGGCTTTTTGGGGTCGTCCTACAATTTGGTTTTTTTCTGGTGTTTAAGGTTTCTTTGGGTCATTCTACAATCAATTTTTTATTTTTTTTCTTCTTCCTCCTGGTAGAACTTAATATAACATTTTAGTTTCAATTTCAAATAATTATTCTAGACTGAAATTTCAATTTTAGTTTCAATTTCAATTTTAATTTCAATTTCAATTTCAATTTTAATTTCAATTTCAATTTTAGTTTCAATTTCAATTTCAAATAATTATTCTAGACTGAAATTTCAATTTTAGTTTCAAATAATATAACATTTTAGTTTCAATTTCAAATAAACTTGGCAAAAGATGAAAGTTCCACAACGTTTCAAAACTCAAATCTCAATTTTTTTTTTTCATGACATTTCCATTTTTAAAGTTCCCACATATATAAGATAACATAAAACACTCGGACCATCCCATATATGAGTGGCCAAAATCTCTCCCATATAGTTAATGCACTTTGTTTCTTTAAATAAAATTATTAATACAAAGAGTTGAGTAATGAAGATATTTTAGAGTCGAGTAATGATATTTCCACTTAGTAATAAAGCACTGAGAAATTACACATATAAAATAACAAAACTATGTACATAATTTCTCATATAAAATAACAAAACTATGTACATTATATATATGAAAAAAAATCTGACCCACATAAAATACTATCCTCTTAACTCATACCCTTTGGATTGACTATGGGATGCATCATAAATTTTCAACTGGTAAACAACTTTGAATTTATTAGGATATATAACATAGATAACATAATCCTTGAGCTTAAAACTCAACTTAGATAACAATCTTTTAGGTTCCTGTTGACTTTCTCCAACCATGAATAATTGTGTTTTGAGGCCTTTCTTCCCCATTTGGTTTTTTTCGGCCATTATAAAATAGGTGAGGTTCAAGTTGGGTAGTAGACTACTTCAAAAGTAAGTGCTAGTGGGAAAAACCCCGCTTAAGACTACACTAGGGTTCAGAATGTAGACAGATCACAACCATCTAAAAGTCAACTACTTCTCTAACTACCCCAAACATACCCAAGAGTCATACAATAAAAGCAAAGATGAGAAGGATCATGTAATTGTATCTCTACTCCACATCCGGTGATGATCCTCTCACGCTTGAAAGCTTCGTTGACTGCAATCTGCCTCCCAAGGCTGGCCTACATTCAAAGACAGAAAAATAGAAAGCTACAAGCATGCAATTCATATCCAAATAAGGGTTAGATGTTAGAATATTAAAAAATAAGCCATTAAAGACATTCAATACACCGTGATTTGGGACAGGAAACGTACTTCTTTTATTGATAATTCAATGGTTATACCTTTTACAACCAAAGTCGACTACTACTCCACGAACCTGGTCTAAGCTCCTCTTCACCAAGCTCCAAGTGCACCTATGTCTAGCTTCTCCTCTCAACCTTCAGATCTCTTCTTGGGAAGTGAATGGTTTTTTGATGGAGGAAGAAGGGCCAATTAGGAAATGTAGGGGCAATTCTCACAAAAGGGGTTGCAATTACTTGGGGCAAGGAGAGGATGTGAAATGAGAATAGTTTCACTGTTCTTATGTCTAGATGTAAAATGGGACCCCAACACCTCCTTTTATATGGGAAAAGGATGGTTATTCGGCTGGGTGATGGGCTATAGGCGGTGGATTAGTTGGAAAATTACCCAATAGCTCGTAATCTCAACGAATTCCTTGCAACTTTTTATTTTTTGAAACTTTTGCAAGTATACGCGGGCTGTAGTGGCGCATCATGTGTACATACACAGTCTGTATTGATGCAGCAAGTGTATGTACGCAGGTAGTAGTGGTGCAGGGCGCATACATCTTCAAAAATGGGTTTTTTAGAAGAGCATCTCAGTGATGGCCTAGAAAAAAATGCAAGTAAGAGGGCCAAAGGCCAGGTATGCATGTGTAGAGAAATTTAGGGCTATAACAGTAAGAACTATAAGTATACAAAAGTTTCACATTGAAAATCTGGTGTAGACTAGGGTAGGATAGGGTGGAAGATCATGCTCGGAATTATGTTTTTTTTTTTTTTTAACTATCGAAATTGGTAATTTGTAGGATTTTTTTTAAACCATGGGAATTGGTAATTTGTAGGTTTAATATGGGCTAGGCCCAATATCAATCCTACTAGCTGCAAGATACCAGATATATAAAATATGCAGAACAGAAACGAATGCTAGAAATAACAGAATAACAGTGAAATATCCAGCATAATCTTCACAATACACAGAAATGATATGCGAGATAGCAACAGAAATAGCACTTGAACAGAAAT
>ML796986.1:183007-194277 GCA_009831015.1 Picea engelmannii
ATGAATAACCATTAAAATAATAAAAGAGAAAGAAAATATGAGGGATAACCAAAAAAAAAAAAAAAATAAGACCCAAAAAAATCATATATAAAATTTTCAATACTTAATAAAAGAATATACAAAACCCCTTATTACAGTGATGGAATTTGATGGGAAAATTGTGTGTGGTCACCGTCAAATTCCAAACCTTATCTCTATTTCTTAACACCCTTTAATATCTATATTCATAAGTATAGAGATTGATATCTCTATTTCTTAACACCCTTTAATATCTATATTCATAAGTATAGAGATTGATATCTCTATTTCTTAACACCCTTTAATATCTATATTCATAATTATAGAGATTGATAGATGACATTCAACCCTTTATATCTATACTTTTGCACTTAGAAGAACATGTAGTTGCAGAAGTGTTATGTATTTATTTATATTTATTGACATTCAACCGTTATGATACTCTCCCACTTCCAAGTGTAATAAATATAAGTAACCTAGGCCATTCAACCCTTCTAGCATTTCTCTCTGAGACTCACACTACAGTTAATGTCTCACATCATTGCAGTCGATGTGAATACTTTTCAAGGCATGAAGTCTCTAGTGGTATGAAAGTGTCTTTACATGCACAAGTCTTTATCTACCTACATGCACAACTCTTTTCTCTCCATTTCTTGTTGCCACTATATAATACCATTGTCGGCTGCCACCACGATATAACACCACCCCCTACTGCATCACATCCAATTTACTATATTGCTTCCTTTCATTTTCAACATTAATGTTTTCAACTATATTGCTTCCTTTCATGCTCAACTAAGAATACGACCGAGGGAACTCCACACTGAAGTTATAATCTTGCACTGCAACAAAATGCAGTGAGTGAATTTGTTCACAATTTCAGTTCATTTCTACTGAGGCTTTAAATTTCAATTTCGTAAGTTGTCTAGATTAGCCATTTCTAATAAGGCCATAAATTTAAATTTCGATTTTGAAAGTTGTTTAGATTGGTTGGAAGAATGTTACATGTCGAGAACTCTTGAGTATATTTTGTATGATCTACAGACAATGTGGTTCATTTATTTTTTAGGCTAGTGAGGATGAAGCTATTTTTTTTTTTCAGGTGAGCACATCTATTTCATTTATGCACTTATCTACAGTTTATTAAAAATTGATTTTAAGGAAACAAAAAAATAAAACTACATTGTCAATGACATTTAACCAAAGTGTATGTCTTTGGCATTTCACTAGCATTTAACTGAAGTGTATGTAAATTGACTGATACTAAGATTTGTTATGATAACTCTTCCATTAAGAGAAAGGAGTTACCAAAGTCTATGTCTTTGACATTTCATTGGAATTTAATCAAAGTTTATGCAAATTGATTGATACTAAGGGTTGGTTTGGTAACTCTTCCATTAGGCCAAGGGAATTGAACTAGTTACACATTTCAAAATTTCAAAATTGGAAGGTTTTGGGGGGTTGTCCTACAATCTGTTTTTTTTCTGGTGTTTAAGGTTTCTTTGGGTCATTCTACAATCAATTTTTATTTTTTTTCTTCCTCCTATGGAACTTAATATAACATTTTAGTTTCAATTTCAAATAATTATTCTAGACTGAAATTACTGAAATTATTCTAGACTTAGAAACAATATTCTAAACTTAGAAACAATATTGTGGATGATGATCAAGAATGACTAATAAACAACAAATAAAAGAACAATTACAATGACCACTTGGATATCGAGGGATACACGGGATACACAAAGATACCGTTTCTGGAAGATGATGGCTAATCATCATCATGTGATCTTTGGTTGAGGGATACATACTTCAATTGAATTCGAAACAAATTCGTTAAGAATAGTAGCCTGAACACCATTATGCAGAAATATATTAAATATAAAATTTCAATGTATGAAAAGCTTAGTGCATTTACAAGATATTCTCAAATATATGCATATATAAATTTATGCAAAGGCTTCGTGCATATACAAAATATTCTCAAATAGATGCATATACACATTTCCCTCACTAAATAGATATAGATTTCCCACCATGAATAAAATCCCATTTTATAAACTTGGCAAAAGATGAAAGTTCCACAACCTTTCAAAACTCAAATCTCAAATTTTTTTTCATGACATTTCCATTTTTAAAGTTCCCACATATATAAGATAACATAAAACACTCAGACCATCCATATATGAGTGGCCAAAATCTCTCCCATATAGTTAATGCACTTTGTTTCTTTAAATAAAATTATTAATACAAAGAGTTGAGTAATGAAGATATTTTAGAGTCGAGTAATGATATTTCCACTTAGTAATAAAGCACTAAGAAATTACACATATAAAATAACAAAACTATGTATATAATTTCTCATATAAAATAACAAAACTATGTACATTATATATACATGAAAAAAAATCTGACCCACATAAAATACTATCCTCTTAACTCATACCCTTTGGATTGACTATGGGATGAATTTTCAACTGGTAACAACTTTGAATTTATTAGGATATATAACATAGATAACATAATCCTTGAGCTTAAAACTCAACTTAGATAACAATCTTTTAGGTTCTTGTTGACTTTCTCCAACCACGAATAATTGTGTTTTGAGGCCTTTCTTCCCCTTTTGGTTTTTTTCAGCCATTATAAAATAGGTGAGGTTCAAGTTGGATAATAGACTACTTCAAAAGTAAGTGCTAGCGGGAAAAACCCCCCTTAAGACTACACTAGGGTTCAGAATGTAGGCAGATCACAACCATCTAAAAGTCAACTACTTTTCTAACTACCCCAAACATACCCAAGAGTCATACAATAAAAGCAAAGATGAGAAGGATTAGGTAATTGTACCTCTACTCCGCGTCCGGTGATGATCCTCTCGCGCTTGAAAGCTTCGCTGACTGAAATCCTCCTCCCAAGGCTGGCCTACATTCAAAGACAGAAAAACAGAAAGCTAAAAGCATGCAATTCATATCCAAATAAGGGTTAGATGTTAGAATATCAAAAAATAAACCATTAAAGACATTCAACACACCGTGATTTGGGACAGGAAACATACTTATTTTATTGATAATTCAATGGTTATACCTTTTACAACCAAAGTCGACTACTACTCCATGAACCTGGTCTAAGCTCCTCTTCACCAAGCTCCAAGTGCACCTATGTCTAGCTTCTCCTCTCAACCTTCAGATATCTACTTGGGAAGTGAATGGTTTTCTGATGGAGGAAGAAGGGCCAATTAGGAAATGTAGGGGCAATTCTCAAAAAAGGGGTTGCAATTACTTGGGGCAAGGAGAGGATGTGAAACGAGAATAGTTTCACGGTTCTTATGTCTAGATGTAAAATGAGACCCCAACACCTCCTTTTATATGGGAAAAGGATGGTTATTTGGCTGGGTGACGAGCTATAGACGGTGGATTAGTTGGGAAACTACCCAATAGCCCGTAATCTCAACGAATTCCTTGCAACTTTTTATTTTTTGCAACTTTTACAAGTATACGCAGGTTGTAGTGGCGCATCATGTGTACATACGTGGTCTATATTGATGCATCAAGCATATGTACGCAGGTAGTAGTGGTGCAGGCTGCGTACATCTTCAAAAAATGGGTTTTTTAGAAGAGCAACTCAGTGATGGCTTGGAAAAAAATGCAAGTAAGAGGGCCAAAGGCCAGGTATGCATGTGTAGAGAAATTTAGGGCTATAATAGTAAGAACTATAAGTATACAAAAGTTTCACATTGAAAATCTGGTGTAGACTAGGGTAGGATAGGGTGGAAGATCATGCTCGGAATTATGTGTTTTTTTTTTTAACTATCGAAATTGGTAATTTGTAGGATTTTTTTTAAACCATGGGAATTGGTAATTTGTAGGATTAATATGGGCTAGGCCCAATATCAATCCTACTAGCTACCACTATAACCCTTGGACCACATTGTAATGAGAGTGGTTTTCATATTGGCTCTTAAAATGCTCCTTCTCTATGTTGAACACAAACCTATTCCCAAATGAGAAGCTTTGCAGGATGTAAGGTGTTGCAAGTAAATTTGTTAGGTGTTTCTGTCAAAATGTGCTAGTGATCAGGGTTCGAACAATAAAGGTTGTTATGGCTTCTTCACTCTTTTACAATGCATTGTGAGAGATGGCAAGGTTGAACTACAATAAAGTGATATTCAGTGGTGATGGTGTGGTACTGGAGTATTTCTTCCATGGTTAGCAACATGCTTGTGTAAGGTTAAGGAGATAAAACAATCAAAACAAAAAAATTTAACAATACTCATACAAGGTTTTTCCACAGTTAACAATGTGGTCATGTAAGTTTAAGGAGATGAAGCAATCAACACAAAAACGATAGTGGATTTTCATAAAATATCAATACACGAATGAAAAGATATACCAAGAGAATTAAGCAATTTCACATAATCTATAATTATCACATTATTCATTTCACAACAATGAATCATGTTTGAGCTATGTTTTTCTCCATGGAGGGACTGGTATAGGTGCCATGGAGTTTGACCCTGCAACTCCTTTCATTGGGCACGAAACTGTCTACTTCTACCTACAACTCTCTGCTTTAGGCGAACTTTTTCGTCTCCCTCTCCTTGAGCTCAAACACTGAACCTCCCCTCTCTCTGAAGTTGCCCCATCTCCTTTGCTTATTTGTTGTTTTTTCCCTGTGCCTATCTGGCCTGCCCCTCCTATTTTCCATCTATAATGACTAGTCATCCATACTTATTTACTTTGGGTAGGCGGACTTGGGAGAATCCTTTACACTACGCACACCCATGGAGGTTGATATCAGCGCCCCCTTGGGTGCAGATGACAATGTGTTTTGGCACAGTGTGGAACTTTCCCCCGTGGATATTGAGCTCACAAAAACAGTGCGTAAAAACCCCTCTTGGCAGCAGGATTTGGCCTCATCTTTCTGTCCTGTCAAACCTTTGCCCTCCATCCTCCCTCCATCCCACTCTACAGATGCATATTCCACTAGAGTCTCTACTTTCCATCTCTCTCATTTTCCCTCTACAACTCCTCCAAACTTAACTATTGTGCCATTGGCCGCCATCCCTCTACAAAACTCCTCGCATACATCTCCACTTCTGGCTTCTTAGTCCACTTCATCAACAAATTACTCCTTTTCTCCATATACTACTTTAAATCACCCTATCTCAGTCGACCAACACTTACAAAATGGAGCCTTTCCTCCCCCCCGGTGGTAAGAAACCTCCTAATAGGCCTTGGCATCCAAAGAGAACAAAATAGAGGCTGGTGCTAGGAGACGACATGGGCCTAAAAGACACGGTTAATATGGCTTTATGCACCTTGGTTGGTAGAACCTCCTACCGTTTTCTCTGCAAGACAGACATTGTTGTCTGGGTTCAAAAGACTTGGAAGCCATTGCTTGGCTACTATCCAGAGATCTCCTACTTGACATACAGGTGGTTCGGCTTCCATTTTCGCTCCCTAAAGGACACATTACAAATATTAAATGCTCATTGGTTATTTGACGGAGGCAGTCTCATGCTAAAAAAGTAGTGGGTTTTCTTTAATCCGGCAAGATATTATTTTCCTTTGCGCCACCTTTGGGTCCTTCTCCCTGGATTCCCACTCTACCTCTGGAACAATAAATATTTAGAGGCCATCGGTTCTTGCCTGGGAAAAGTATTAGTTGTCGACTTGAAAGTTTTGGATGATCCTATAAAAAAAGTAGCAAGAGACTTGGTAGAACTAGACATCCACGAAGGCTTACAGGAATCGATTGATATCGAATGGCGGGGACACACTATACGAAAAAACATCGACTATCTAGGTATACCCTTCAAGTGTACTCTCTGTAAATAGACGGGGCACCTAAGAAAATGGTGCTCAACCAGAGTGGCAGAGGATTTGTCTGAAGAATCTATGCGCGAGCTCTCCACCCGACAGGACTCACCTAGCAAACACTCCACAGCTCCACTATCTGAATCCCATGTTGTTGTCGATACAACTTATTTTCCTACGACTACGAGTAAGTTAAAAAAAAAATTTCCCTCCCTATACTCCTCATTAACGGCTTGGGAAAGAGACCTCATTAATAACTCTCCCACCATTTTCACTTTTGCTTCTCCCACTCCTCCCAACGATCCACCTCTGCCTACTCTAAAAAAAACCTTGACCTTTCCCTTGATTTCCCCCATTCAGATCTCTGGACCACATACCATTCCTTCACTTTTCCCCCCTCCATCGATACCTTTAGACGAGTCTTCCCTTTATCCTCGGGCTACCTCTTCGCTTGTGGATGAAGCCATCAAGACATGTATCCCTACTTTTGATACTCTTCCATATCTTATAGATTCTTTGGTTGATCATTTTGAGGAGTCTGTGGAGCCTTTGGCGGACATAGCTGTGGGCCACAGGGAATCAGACCCCAGGGAAGATACTCTTGCATACCTTTTGGACAGCCTTGTCCCATCTTATAGAGAGGTTCTCTCCCTTGTCCCCTTGCCTACCTACTCTGGAAAAAATATCATCTGTCCACCGGACCTAGCTTCGACCTCAAACTCTATCACCACTTCTAATGAGCTTATGGGCAAGGATAAATTTTGGTCAAAGGGCAGAGGTTTTGAACTCTCCCCAATCAAAACAAGGAGCGCTAGACGAAAATAGGCTTCTATGGACAAACCACCTGTCAATACTTCCCCTACTAGACTTCTAGATCTCGAGGAGCTCAGAGGCATTAAAGCCCTGGCGAGAGCTAAACAATGATCTTACTCTCTATAAACATCAGATAGGTGGGGGGGACCCTAAAATACGCCTCCTTCATATGCATGCTCAACAAGACTTCGCCGGACATAATCTTTCTACAAGAAACACTTGTCGTAGGCTCAAAAGTGAGAAATTTTCTTTACAATTTCTGTCCTACCTGGCTTACTGCATCTGCTAGCTCTTCGGGAACCTCGGGAGGTTTAGATGTCACTTGGGACCTTGCAAAGTTTTCAATAGTCCCACATATTTTTTGTGGTGGTATTATCTTGACTGGTTCTAGCCTCTGGAATGCACAACCGATTACTTTGTTGAATACATATGGTCCTTGCAACGACCAAAAATCATTTTGGGACATGGTAGCTGACAACGAACTTCTTAGGGGTACAAATCTGATCATTGTTAGGGATATAAATTTCACCACCAACTTTGGGGAAATTTGGGGATCCTCAGCTACATTGGACCCATTGACAAACTACTTCACCTCGCTCCTTCATTCCCATAACTTAGTGGATCTCCCTCTGGCTGCCATCATCCCCACTTGGTGAAACGGGAGCAAGGGACCTGATGTGATTTCCAAAAGATTGGACCGCTTCCTTATATCTGCGGATTTGACTCTTCAAGCTGTCCATTTAAAGACTTGGGTGGAATTTCCATTTTTCTCTGATCATGCTCCTATTATCCTTCAATTGGCTCCACGTAAGATCACCTCCTCCCCATTTAAATTCAATCTGAGCTGGCTCCTGGAGCTAGAACTTCACACCATTGTCAAGGAAGTTTGGTTGGATCCTATCTACCTTTACGAACATAATGCACAACTTCTCCTAGTCTTGAAGTTAAAAGCGCTAAAAAAACGGGTTAATAGACAGGAAAAAAATATCAGATACATTAGACATCACAAACTTCTTGAATTGGAGGCGATTCTAGCAGACTTATCCCACAGGGACCTTCAAGCTGGTGGATAGTCACACTCTAACTCTACTCTGGATCAACTAGAGTCCGAACAAAATATTCTCCTCCTGGCAGAAGAGGCATTGTGGCGCCAACACAGCAGGGCAACTTGGTTAAATTGCGGTGACAACAACACAAAGTTTTTCCACTCCTTCGCTAGTAATCACAGGAACTAAAAATACATTTGGAATATTATCGATGATGATGGATTTATTCACAAGGAACAACCAGCTTTAAAAACAACAACCTCAACACATTTTAAAACTTTTTATGGTGCTAGAATCGATCCATCACTTCTGGATTCAGTTAGTGTGGCAAGCCTCTTTCCCCGATTAAATACAGTCGAGGACCTTCGCCTCATGGACAGTCCATGTTCTCTACAGGAGGTCAGAATTGTTCTTCTTTATTTTGCATCCGACAAAAGCCCCGGCCCAGATGGCTGGACCGTCTAGTTTTTCCTCCATTACTTTGATCTAGTTGGTGCAGAGCTTCTTGATTTGGTTGAATATTCCAGACAACGGGGAAGAGTTTCAGGATCTATAAATTCTACTTTCTTGACATTGATTTTGAAGAATAACAACCCAATGTCCTTTGGAGATTGCATACCTATTTCTCTCTGCAATTTGTGTTATAAATTGATTACAAAGATCATCACCAATTGTCTAAAGCCGGTTCTCTCACGATCATTGTCCAGTGAACAATTGGGCTTCCTAAAAGGCAGATAGATCCTTGATGCAATAGGCACAGCTCAAGAATGCCTCCACAACATAAAATCTAAAAAATCAAAGGCACTTATTCTAAAGCTAGATCTAAAAAAGGCCTTTGATTGCATTGACTAGGACTTTCTTCGTTTGATTATGTTTCAATCCGGTTTCAGTTCGTCTTCCATCAATTGGATCATGGGTTGTGTCTCGAGTGCCACCTTCTCAGTTCTGGTTAATGGGGAAGCCTCTCCCTTCTTTCACAGTGACAGAGGCTTGTGATAGGGTTGCCCACTCTCCCCACTTCTCTTTATCTTAGTCATGGAAGGCCTGAGTATTCTTCTCAAACAAGGCTAGTCACAAGGGATCTTGACAGGTGTAAAAGTCTTAAGGTTGATAAAGATTCTTCATCTACTATTTGTAGACGATGTTTTGAAAATGACCAATTGCTCTTTACTTGAATGGTGAGAAATTAAAAACATTCTTCAAGTCTTCAGCATGGCCTTGGGTCTGCATATAAATTGGTCCAAGTCCACTTTTCACTTTTCAAATCTCTCAGATCAGCCACTGTTTCACCTCAAAGTTCTCTTTCCACATTCTTTTATAAATTTGTCTAAAGGTTTCAATTACCTGGGATATTTTATTAAGGCAGATTCCTACAGGATTGCAGAGTGGAACTAGCTCCTGGCAAAAGTGGAAAACATAATTGGGAATTGGTGCAACCACCGACTCTCCCTCGGTGGGCGCTATACTCTTTTAAAAGTTGTCTTGGAAGCTCAACCTGTACATTGGATGGGTATGGCTACCCTCCCAGTGGTCGTGCTCCACAAGCTCCACAAAATCTCCTTCAACTTCCTCTGGTTGGGATGCACATCCTCACACTGCCCCCATCTTTGTAGCTGGGACACTCTTGCAAAGCCAAAAAAAAAAGGTGGTTGGGGCCTCAGGAATATTCTCTTCTTCAATTTATCTCTTGTCGCAAATACACTCTAGCGTGTATTAACAACTACAAGGATTTGGAATACAATCATTTTGGACAAATACCTTCCACTTGTCTCTGTCACTGCTTGGCTTAGATTGTCTCCAACCATTCCCAGATCTGCCTCCTACACTTGGAGAAACCTGGCTTGGATGACTCCTCTCATCTCCCACTGGCTCTCTTGAAACTTGGGGACTGGTCAGTCTATCCACTTAGGACAGGATCGCATCCTGGGCTTGGGAGAAAACTCCTTTTTATCGCTTCAGCTCCTCAATCATCTCCATTCCTCCCATATCTATTTTCTCTTCCATGCTAAAAAATTGACTGACATCAATTCTATCTCCCACTACTGGCGCACTAGTGAAGACCTCGGCCTTTCTGATGCTCTCACGTTGGAATGGGATTCATATGCCACTGCTTTATCGACTGTTGGTATAAAACTTCAAGAGAGGGAGGACGCTATCCTTTGGATTGGAGGAGACTCCTAGGGTCATCCATTTGTCAGTAACATATATGTTGCAATTTCAAATCTTCAATGGTTACTTTCAACGGAGAACTAGAGGATATTTTTTTGGAGCTGGATTATCCCGATGAAGATCAAGCTCTTTACCTGGTTAACTATTGAAAACAAAATCAATACCTGGGGTAACCTTCGAAGCAAAGGCTGGACCGGCCCAAGCTTCTTCCATCTCTGCCACAGGGAGGAGGAGTTTGCTCATCATATTTTTTTTTGCTGCCTCTTTTATAGACAGGTTTGGGCACGAATATCCACGGTTCTTCATCTGCAAACTTCTTGGAAGGGATCATTGATCCAGGATTGCTACAAGAGATGGAGCAACACACATAGAATACAATGCACACTTCCATCCTTTACCTGCTGGTTCGTGTGGCTGGAAAGGAATAATGTTATCTTCAACAATGCGACTCCCTCCGCATCAACGATTGTTCATAAAACCCTGGGTTCCTTCACTAGCTGGTTTTCTATGCATCAGAGACAAAAAACGATTAAGCTAAAGCATGACACTTTTCTCATTCTGCCTACAGGTTGGTTCGATGGCGCTGCACAGTTGGACGGTCTCAACTGTGGTAATGGTGTTCACATTAGGATTACAAATAACTCTCATATTTGTTGGACTCTAAACTGCGGACCCGAAACTAATACAAAGGAAGAATTGATGGGGGATTGGGCATCACTTTTCTTGGCCTCTAGGCTGCATTTTTTGGACTTCCAACTACTTGGGGACTCAAAACTATTCATAGACTGGTTAAACTCCATAGGAAAGCTACAAGTATCCTCCCTTCTTGGATGGATGGATAGAACTTGAGAGCTTCAACAAAAGTTCAGGCATATCACTCTTCTCCACACTTCGCGAGAAAACAATAAGAAAGTGGATGCCCTCTCCAACACTGCCCTCCAGAAGCAAGCCATATTACTTTCTTATAATCACTGGCTAGAAAACCATGAGGACCCTACAAACTTTATAAACTTATTTTATTCCTTCAAAGTTTTGGTTTCCATCAGATCACAAATTAGTTTTGAAAACTAATTTTCTTCTCTTGCCTTTGTATTTCTGCATGAGATAGGACTATCAATTTCGATGTCTATTTATTTTTGTCGGGACTTTTGTGTTGGCTACTATCACTAGCCTCTTTTTGGGGTACAAATCATAGCCATACACTGACACTCATCCATGTGTAAAGGTTTGACTTTTGACTACTCTGCGATGTAAGGAAAATTATATTCTAAATATAATCGAGAATTTTTTTTGCTGGAAAAAAACACAAAAACGATTAATAATACTCATGCAAGGAGTGACACACATAATCTTAGAATATGATCATAAATGTCATATAATAATGCTAAACATGAAAACACTTGAGCAACTA
>ML796986.1:230081-240251 GCA_009831015.1 Picea engelmannii
TGCCTCCTACATTTACTGCAATAGCTCAGGGGGAGCATGTCTCTTCTTTGACATTGATGTCAAAGGGGGAGAAAAGAATTCGGGTGTTGTAGTTGCCATCAATGCCAAAGGGGGAGATTGTTGGAAAATGTTTACCAAGTAGCGTATGCTTGTCATTGATGGCAAGTACAACAGTGGAGATGGCAGGATAAGAAGGATAAAATCCCTTGGGATTCGGACGTGAAAGCTCAGGAGGAACAGCGTTGAGGAAAACGCGCGCAGTAAAGGCACAGCTCAAGATATAGGAGTTTGCAGAGGAGAAGGAAGACAGAGATCCAGTGACCGTTGGATCCCATTCAAATTTCCTGAAAGGCCGACAGCCGTCGGATCTGCAGAAGCTGTGAGGGAGATAAGCCATCGGGAGATCGGAGTTCTCAAGGTCGTGAGAACTGGGACATTGAAAGCCTCGATATCCCGACATAATCGGGATCGTCCATTTGGAAGGACGCGTGGCAGCGATCGGGTGCCACCGGGAGAAGCTCGACCGGAGGCTTCATCGGAGAATCGGGAATCGGAGTTTCACGAGTCCCGTGAACAATTACAACAGAAATCCCGAAATCGCGATGAAAGAAATCCCGACTGAACCTGAACCATCAGATCAACATGTGATCTAGACCATTGATCCAACTCACGACAACAGACCACGTCATCTAGGGACACGTGGCACAACCAGGGAATGACAGGTGTCAGGAAGATTCAACACTTCAGGCACATGTAAGTCATGAATCAGAGTGACACATGGCAGGATCTAACACGTGTCAAACCACGTGTGACGTCAGCAGAGGCATCGACGATTGGGACTTTGAAATGACAAAGTCACTTGACATCGAAAGTCTCGAAATCCCGGAGGGATCGGGACCGTCCATCTGAGGGACAGGTGTCGAAGATCAAGGCGTCGTCGGCAGTTTGTTCATCGGGAAATCGAGGATCTCGTTGACAAGAGTTTTGTGCAAGTCAGAATCGCGATCCGCGAAACCCCTATGAGTGGGGGCCAACTGTCAGCACAACAACGAAGGAGGACGGTGGCATAGTGGAGGCCAGCTGTCAGAGATAAGGAGCGCATCGGGATTCAGTATACCGAGAGTCCCGTTGACTTGTGCATCTTGGCATCACAAACCTCGTAGCCCCGACGGGATAAGGCTGCGGTCACGGGTAATGGTCATGTGGACCAGGGCTCAGCCAGGAGGGCTGAAGCGCATCACGAATCAGGAAATCGCGAATCCTGTGGACATAAGAATTATGTCATCGCAAGTGACGAAACCCCGATGGAGTAATAAGACCAAGGTCACGTGATCGCAGGTCACATGGACCATTGTGTAGCTGGAAGGGGCTAAAGCTTGAGAAAGGCCGAAACCCCGATAGAGAGACATAAGGCTGTGGTCACAGCCCTTGGTCACGGGATTTGTAAGTGACTAAGACTATGAACGCCGAGAGTGCCGAAATCGCGATATATGAAATCCCGATTTGACCTGAACCGTTTGATCAAGTATTGATCGCAGGGCTACTGTTGCATACAACAATGAAACTGCCAGAAACCACTGATGGTTTCAGCCAGAGAAGCTGAAGAGTTACGATGTTGATCTTGCAGAGCACTCGAGAGGTGGAGAAGATTGGCGTAGTTGCATCATGCAGAGGAATGGAGAAGATTGCATGCACAAAGTGCACAGAATATATAAATACAGAGTACAGAGAAGAGAAGGCGTTGTTGTTGCTGTTGATATTGGAGTTGGCAGTGATTGTAGCTGGTGAAGGTGATTGATGTGTGAAGAAGAAGGAGAGTGCAACAGCTGAATAGTACGGAAGAGGAACTCTGCAGAGAATGGAGATGGCACAGAGAGCATAAAACGCAGAAGACCAGATAGCGCAAGTGATATGTGCAGAAAGGCAGTGTGGCAGAAAGAGAAACGAGATGCAGTAGAACAGTGATAAGTCAGGTAAGCCACTGTAGATCAGTATATCACTGTAATAAGTTTTAGAAGCATAGATTTATATTTCAGGGTGGTTGGGAGGTGCTATGGAGGACTGTTGTCCACAGAGGTTCAAGTGGGTGCTTGAACACAGGGAGTTGGTGCTTCCTTCTAGTTGGTGCTAGAGAAACCAGGGAGTCGGTGCTTCCTTCTAGTTGGAGCTAGAGAAAACAGAGAGTTGGTGCTCTCAGCAAGTTGCAGCTTGCAAAGCTAAGGTTGTAGCCTCATTATGAGTTGGTGCTCATATGTATGATACTGTAAAGAATGTAACCATTACTTATCATATAAAAGAAAAAGAGGTTTTTACCTTGCATGGGTTTCCTCGGAAAATATCTGTCTCTGTGTTTCTCTTATATGTGACTGATGCTGAATGTGCCTGTGTTTAATTCTCTGTATTATTGTGATAATCATTCAGTGTTTCTGCAAAGAGTTTTAAAAAGAAGCATAATTGTTTAAGCTCAGTAACAACTGATTCACCCCCCCCTCTCAGTTGTCCAACAAGTAGTCAGGCTGAATGACGAGATAGAACATATATCAAAAGCACAGAAACCCCTAAAAGGATTTAAAGAATTGATCGATAGAAGGATCAAAACCAGCAAAGACTATCGAAAACAAGTAGAGGCTCTGAAAAAAGAAAAAGAAGAAGTCAAACAACAACATGACTTATCCATCAAAGAAATCCAAACAACTAAGGAGTGGATGGACGTAGCCTTAGGAAAAAAACAAAATAATCTAAAGGGATTCAAGCAGAACATACATAAATTAACCAAACAAGCTAGCACACTGAACTCTATGGTAAGTGAATGGCCGAATCATTTTTCAGACACATTCAATAAATGTCGGATACAAAAGGTTGCATTCAACAATATAGAAAGGAAAATAAACTTGAATACAGATAAAAAAAAATAAAAGAATCCCTCACCACGCAACTAGCAAAAGAAAGAGAAACAAAGCATCAACTATCACAACAGGAGAAATAATGGCAGAAGTAGGGACACTGAGTGCAGTTGGAACTGACCAAGCAACCAATCGCCTCAGCCTACTCATATGTAAAATGTAGGCCACATAACAACAATTTGACAGAGAGTCAGGAACATCTCAGACATCAAGTATAGTAGAGAAAGTCGACTTGATTGCCGAGTTGAAAATTCTAATTATGGAAGTGCAGCAGGCGATAGAGACATGGTGTGACTTCATTCAACAAACAAAGAAATCAGTCCCTAGTATTATTAAGACCACCTTTAAAGTCAACACAGAAAGGGAAAATAACAAGGATGTCGATGAAACCAGCAGAGGAAATCCAGGCACAACAGATCACCCATAAACAATACTTTAATTCAGTCGACCATATAAATATTGTGTCTCCTCTTCTTACATGTGTCTCTTTCTCTCTTCATCTTCTAATTCTCCATATTGTAATATTGTAACCAAAATATGAAAAAATTGTTTTGTATAACCCCCACTTGCTCAGGACGAGCAAGGAATTGAGGTGGGGGGAGATGTTGTAGGGGCTAGTCGAACCTGTCGACTATACCTAACAGTCAACTAAGAACCAGTTGGTTGACTGACATAGTTAGAAGAAGATGTCGTTTGGAGTATTTGTTAACCGATCGACCCAGGCAGTTAAGTAGTTACAACTGTCTGAAAGAGGTATAAATAGACAAGCACATGAAGGCTAAGATAACTTCATGAGAGAGGTTATATGTAATTGTGTTGTATTGTTCTATCATATAAAAAAAGGATTGTTCTTTGGGTTCTAATTACTTGTGTATGTCTTTACCTATGTCTATGTGTATGCATGTATCTCTATGGTGTCTATGTAAGGATCTATTGGTAACTATGATCCCTACTTTTCCCTAGATTACAACTCTATTCATGTCGAACAATGACACCATCACACCTCCCTTTCACACACATTCAAGGAAATATATGTCTTATATTAATATATGTATGGATGGATGTAGCTAAAGGATTCAAGGCCTAGCCTAAAACCACCTTGTACATATGTTGTTGTGAAATGTGCTTGTTCGAGGTAAATGCCAGAGATACACATGATAATTTGCTACATGGATGGCATGTTATGGCTCCAAGTGTGACATACCTTTGCCAATTAATTAACAACTCAACCTGTGGTTGAATTCAAATGGTTGTAAGTGAACCATCAAAATATAATTAAAAAGCATCATTGCCATCCAATGAGCACATTAACCCAATGTTCCCACAGGTGAATAAGAGTGAAGTAGGAATTAGAAATGCATTCAAGCTTGGTTGTATCTTTCTATGCACATCATTCAACAAAAATCAATTGAATTAATTCAATAAACAATCAATCCAATGAATAATATTTTTGTATGTGCATTTAATTTAATGCAAATACACACATTTTTCATGAATTGAAGTAAACAATAGAAATTCAAGCACACAACAATGATATCACGCCATCGATTTTTTTTACCCTGAAAACCTTAATGGGAAAACTAACAACCTTTATGATTACATTATTTCTTAGGAAATTATTACAAAGAGTCACCTATGCACTCTCAAATGAGATTTTTATGCATTCTTACTCACTAGCAATATTTTATAGATGGCTTTGACTCACAAATAATCTTTTTCTTATGCATAGACAAGGTCACTAGCTTTTGTCCTCCGTTGTGGATCTGCGTCCTCAATGGATGGTTAGATATCCACTTTCTCACAACTCCGACAAGCTTCAAACTTTTTCAAATCTTTGCGATCAACAGTTACAATTTAATCAATCGTTGGATGGATGACTGCCATCCATTTCAGGGAAAGGTTGGTCCTTTATTAAATCTTACACCAGAACATTGAAACACCAAAGTGTCGGAATGACTCTATGCCATTGAGTTCCTCCATTGGCCACGATCCAACGATCCAACCTTCTTCCATAAATCATCAAAGGACTCAATGCCTCTTTTGTGTTGACCTCACAATCTGACGGTTGACACTTGAACACAAACTGAATGAATGGTCCTGATTTATTTCGGGGTTCGACACTCTGGGACTCTAGGATATTACAACTCTAAATTTTTTCAACTCCCCCGTAGTTATATCTGTCGAAGTGCTTATGTTATCCTTCCATTGGTTTATCAGACAATCGAGAAGGGTCCTCGATAGATCGTTGATCTATGATTCTCGTTATTTCAATGCTTTGTGCTTTGTTTCTTTTTTTTTTTACACTTTTTGGAACACCGGGATTTTTACCAGCCGAAATGGTCATAAAGTAATGTTGACTGCTTATTGTCGGTTAACACTCATGCTTACTCTATCCATCAACTTCTTGATCAAAAAATCAAGAGAAATCCTGGAGGATCTTAGATCAACGGTTTACCTGGTTTCGGTACTCCGGGACTCCAAGATATTACAACTCTAAATTTGTTCAACTCCCCTGGAGTTATACCTGCTGAAGTGCTTACACTATCCTTCCACTGCTTGATCTAACGACTCGCATTACTCCCAAATTATTCCTTCAATCTAACGGTTGGTGTGATTTCGGGGCTTCAACACTTCGTAGCTTCATACCTTTGCCTTATCTTCAATAGTCTACGAAGTGGCAAAATCGTCGAAATCTGATTGGCTTGATCTAAGGTTGAGGATTATCGCTCTTGATATGATGGTTGGGACTTATCTCTCCCAGCATCTGGCTCCACCTTGATCTGACGGTCTGGAATTAATATGCCTATAGATCAATGGTTCATGTGGCTTTACACCATGGTTTTTGTCGACGATGAAGGATTTTTTATTCTTACTAGTGATTAAAAATCAACGGTCAGGGTTTCTCCCGACTATAACATAACTTATATGTTAAATCAACAGGTTTTCTTTGTGCACTTTTGAAAGGATTTTGATCCAATTACGCTTCTTCCAAGAACTCTTCATTATGTTTGTGGATCCTCTCCGTGTTCTATCTCTCCTGTGCTTTAGGACTTGCGCTCTGTTTGATGTAGTTGACATCAATTACAACAGATCTTCCAACAATATCCCCCTTTGGCATTGATGGAAACTTAGTAAAACCTTTCTTTGACTATTGTCCATCTTTTTTGTTTTACTACTTGTTTTACTACTTGTTTTACTACATATCCTCCCCCTTTGACAACAATGACATAAGGGAGCTTCCTTTGGTCTCCCTGAGACGATGCTCCCCCTGTGCATGTGCTCCCCTTGTTTGATGAAGCTTTTGTAGTTTTAATGAGGTATGGGATTTACTCCCAATTTATGTCAAAGATTTTCAAAAGCACTTCTTGGTAGAGGTTTTGTGAATATGTATGCAATTTTCTCTTTAGTATCAACATATTCCACTTTGATTATCTTTTGAGAAACCTGATCTCTCAGAAAATGGTATTTAATTGGGATATGTTTGGGTTTAGAATGCATAACATGATTGTTAGAGAGGTTTATAGCATTGGTATTGTCACAGTTAAGAAGAATTGGATGATCATACTTTACTTATATTTATTTCAGGGTTTGTTTCATCTAAATTACTTGAGTGCATCAGGTGACGACAACAATATATTCAACTTATGTTGTTGACAATGATATAGATGTTTGCTTCTTACTTAGTCATGATACTAGACACTTTCCTAGGAAGAATGCTCCTCCACTAGTGCTCTTCCTATCATCTACACTACCAACCCAATCTGCATCAATATATGCAGTTAATGTAAAATCTTTTGTTTTTGGATACCATAATCCAAAATCCAAGGTAGCTCTTATATATCTAAATATCCTTTTTACTTCCTTCAAATGAGTCTCTTTAGGTGTAGATTGAAATTTGCATATTAGTCCTACAACTTGTATGATATTTTATCTTGTTGTTGTTGCATATAAAATGATACCAACCAATGATCTGCACATGGTTTGGTCTACCTTTGGTGAATCGTCATCTAATCTTAGTTTGCATCATGTAACCGTGGGAGTGCTCATAGGTTTGCAATCTTCCATTTGAAATTTCTTTAGAATTTCTTTGATATATTTGGTTGGCATATGAATATCCCTTTGTCTGTCTAAGTAACTTGTAAACCAAAGAAGAATGTTAGTTCACCTAACATAGACATCTCAAATTCTTTCTGCATTTCTGTAGAAAATCGTTTGCTCAATATAGTCAAATTACTTCCAAAAATGATATCATCCACATATACCACAACAATAATCATATTTTGTTCTTCAATTTTGATATATAGGTTGTTGTAATTAGTCCCTCTCTTGTATCCTTTTTGTTGTAGATAGTTATCAAGCCTTGAGAACCATGCTCTGGGATCTTGTTTAAGGCCAATCAAAGCCTTTTTTAGTTTACATACATAATCCTGGTTTTCTGTCAACTTAAATCCTTTAGGTTGTTCTAAATATACTTCTTCTTCTAAGGTTCCATTTAGAAATGTTGATTTGACATCCATCTGATAGATTTTAAATTTTTGAAGAATGCAAATGCCAAAAATATTCGAATAGCTTCTAATCTTACCGTTGGGGCAAATGTCTCCTCAAATTCAATTCCTTCAACTTGGGCATATCCCTTGCATAGTAATCTGGATTTATTCTTTATAATCTGTCCAGTTTCGTCAAGTTTATTCTTGAAAATCCATTTGTTCCCTATCACATTTTTGTCATTTGGTCTTGGAACCAGTTCCCAGGTCTGATTTTTCTCTATTTGGTCATGTTATTTATTCATTTCTTTTATCCAATCTTCATTCTTGCTGGCTTCTGAAAATGATTTGGGTTCTACCAGAGAAAGCATTGTTTGTTCTAATTCAAATGTAAGTTTTCTTCTAGTTTCTACTCTTGCATTTTTATCCCTGATGATTTGGCTTTCAGGGCGATTCTTTTGAACTCTCTTTGATGGAGATTTTGGCAAGGGCGTTTACTCCTCATCCTTTTATTCATCAGTTTGTGGTTCATTCTCTTGTAGATCTTCAACATATTCTTCATTTTTTGATTAACCATATTCTTCATCATCACCAGTTCTTATCCATTAATCCGTTTTTTATTTATCTTGAGATTTGTTTTTTTCTCAATTTTAGATCATCTACTTTTACATTTGCACTTTCCACTATTTTTTTCAATCTTAGATTATAGCATCTGTAATCTTTTTTTTTGGGTGAGTAACCAAGATATATCCCCTCATCTGATTTAGAATCAAATTTTCCTAGGTTATCATCATCCCTCTTAATATAGCATTTTCTCCCAAAGAGTCGGAAGTGTTTGAATGATGTTGGTCTGACAAACCATAGCTCATAAGGTGTCTTGTCATGGTTAACTCTAAGTTGTGCTCGGTTGAGTATGTGAAATGTTTTATTTACGACATCTCTCCAAAACTTATCCAAAAGTTTGGCTTCCTTCAACATTGTTCTTGCAGCCTTTTGAACAATTCTATTTTTCCTTTCAACAACTCCATTATGTTGAGGAGTTATTGGAGCTGAAAATTGTCTCTTGATTCCATGATCTTCACAAAACTTATTGAATTCTTTAGAGGTGAATTCCCCTCCATTGTCTGATCTCAGAAATTTGATCCTGAGAATTGTTTCATTCTCCACATAAGCTTTGAATGCCTTAAACTTTTCAAATGCCTTTGATTTTTCTTTGAGGAAGTATACCCAGGTCATCCTTGTATAGTCATCAATAATCAACATGATGTAATGTTCCCCTTGTATACTTCTAGTCCTAGTAGGTCCACAGAGGTTACTGTGAACAAGCTCCAAGGGTCTTGATGTAGAGTATTATTTTGTCTTGAATCTAACTCTCGTCTGCTCCCCAAGTTGGCAATTCTTACACACAGGGTTTGAAGGTTTTATAACCTTTGTCATGTCCTTCACTGCTTCCTTTCTACTAGCTTTGATAAGATTTTCAAAGCTCAAGTGTCCTATTCTTTTGTGCCACAACCATCTTTCATCTACTTGACTCATGTAGCATTCTTATTCTTCTTCAATATCTAAAATATATACATTACTTAAGGTTCTTGGTACAATAGGTACTAATTTTCCTGATCCTTCCTTCCCGATTTCACATTTTTGGGAGTAAAAAATGAGTATATGTCCTTACACTTAGAAGATTAGACTTTAGATTTTCAACTAGTAGCACATTTTTTGCTTTATTTTTCTTGTTTCCCAAAGTGATTGTGCCTTTTCCAAGTATTTTGGAAAATACATTTCCCTCTTTGTCAGATTGAGAAATTTTCTTTTATCTCCTATCATATTCTTAGAGCATCCACTGTCAATATACCCTTGACACTTTTCGTTCTTGGAATATAGGGCTACTTTACATTATGTTACCTTTTCTTCCACATGTTTTTCTTTCCATATCTTTTTATCTTTGTTGTTGGGAATGCTTCAAGGATTGCATTGGAAATCTACATTCACTGGATTTATGACCATAATTGTTGCATTTGTGACATTCAACATTGTAATCTTGTAAAGGAGAGAATGAATTATACTTTATTTTCTCTGCATTATTCTTGTTGTTCTTATATCTTTGGACATTTTTAGGATTATACTTTATATAGGCTTTACAATGTATTGTGTTATGTCCAAAATTATTGCAATAGTAGCAATATCCAAGGAATATATGTTGATATCTATTAGGGGGAGTCCTTATGGTCACTGTAATATTTTTGTCTTGTTTTTCTTTTGTAGGGGGCGTTGATTTCTGTTTATTAGGAACACTCTTTAATGGTACCATCTTCCGCTTGTTATCTTCCCTTTTTAAGGGGCTTCTAAGAGCATTTGCATAACTGATTGGTTGTTTGTCAGTCTTCTATTTTGCAGAGGTTGAATCTTGATCATATCCCAGTCTTCTCTTATCATTTGGTGATATTTGACTATTAAGAATGTCATTCAATATTTTTGAACTGTTCTCAAATCTTAATTGGTTGTTTCCTTTCTCAAGTTCCCTCTTTAGTTGAACAATTTCAGTCTCTAGCTTCTTACAATCTTGTTGTTTTTCATTGAGTTGTTTATTCAAGACTTCCTCATTTCTCTTGGCTTCTTGAAGTTGAGTCTTCAGGTCAATGATGATTTTCTCTAATTCTTTGATGGTTTTTGAAACTTCTTTTTCTCTTAATTGGCGTGCTTCTTCAAATTCTGGCAATTGTCCCCTCACTAACTTGTTATTCTTTTTATACTTTCTAAGTTCATCCAGAGCACTGATTAGTTTT
>ML796986.1:240799-253679 GCA_009831015.1 Picea engelmannii
GCGAAATAATCAATAGTTATTGTTCAAGGGAAGTAATGACTTCCAAAGGTAGCTACAACTTCCAAATGTAAAGGGAGGGATAAACCTCCAAGAGGAAGATACAATCCTCCAATATCAAGAGAGAGTTGAATTCTCCATCCTGTCCCCTTCCTTCCACCCAAGAATATATGAGAGATAATAAAAATTTACATTAAATCATCACCATCAACCAATCATCACATAGAACCTGATAATGCTTCCTGAGACTTCTTCAATTTATGCAATTATTCAATTCTTGGAGTACTTTAATCATGTATATAATATTACTCAATGTATTCTCTGAAACTCCTCCAATTTTCACTCCTTGAATCCTCCCCAAAAAGAAGTTATAGAAAGAATGGTAGACTTTATTCAATTCTGGTCTATTCAGGAGACCGAACTTGTACAGAATGCCCCACGCTCAATATTTAACATCTGATTCTGAAACTTGTACACAAGAAACTACAATCCATAATATTTCCAATGAAATTTGTCCCACTTTATTTGGATTCTCTATGAAGAAATTATGACTATTTTACCCGGAACACTTGTTTATTGACTAGCTTTAGGACTGGTCACAAAGCCTATCTTCCACAGAGTGTATCTCCATAATTATAGCGAATCAAGAGCTGAAATTTTTACCAGAGGTACCTTGATATGTCTTCTCAATACCATAGTGATTTCACCATCTGAATCGGTCTAGAAAAAAATTTATAGCAAAAATGGTAAGATGACCTGAAAATAACATACCTTAGAACACATCACCAAAAGACTTCATCCTCCCTTGAAATCTGACCTTCTTTTCTTCTTATTTCCTCTGAAATTCGAATTATATCAAATGAATGTATAATGATGTTTATTTATACCATTTATGTCACTTCCTTTTAACATTAGGGCCGACCTGACACTTTCTTATTTTGTAATTCTTTTCTTTAATTATCTTCAGGGCCTACATGTACTTCCTTCTTCAATTCACTTTGTCATCTTCAAAAATTCATTTCTCCTCAACCATGAGGATCCACGTGACATGCCAAATACCACTGGAAACAACATGATGTATACTATCCATTCATGGGTGTTGTATATGCATGTTCATTTTCCTTCATGTCCAAATACCTTTATCAATCTTGCGGTCCAAAACCCATGACTAGGGTTGACATCAATGACAACAACCAATCTTCCAACATTTTCTTGTCCGGTTCTCATTTCATAGGCTATAAGAATTCCATGAAGTTCATCCATTGTAAGGTTTTCAAAGTATTTTCGATATTCCAAGGTAGATACCTTGGCATCACATCTCATTAGTAATTATCTTAACACCTTTTGGACAATAATATTGTCTTTTATCTCTTCTACCAATGCTTTGATTGAATTGACTATTTCATCCACTCTTTGAAAATTTTCTGCAATTTTTTCTTCCTCTTTCATCTCTAGACTCTCAAAATTCCCTTTGTATGTTTGAAGTTTTGCTTGCTTAAATTTTCCATCTTCTTCATAGATGACTTTAAGTTTGTCCCAAATTTCTTTTGTTGATTTACAATGCATCACTTTTACAAATATGGGGTTTTCTAATCCACCCAGAATTGCATTAACAACCCTTGAATTATCATTGCAGAGTTCTTTTGCGACATCATCTCAAGGTGAAATAGTTGGTGTAGTGTAACCATTTACCACAGATATCCAAACATCACATCCAAGAGCCATTAGATAATTTTTCATCCTTATACTCCAAAATGCATAATCATTTCCTTTGAACAATGGTTCTCTGTTGGAGGACATTCCTTCTTGTTGATCCATTGGATTTCTCAAAATATTCCTTCAAGTGGTTAGACTATGGTGAAGGAACCTTCTCTGATATCGATTGTTGAAATATTGGCCAATACTAAGAGGGGGGGTGAATCAGTATTGCTTGTTCTTTTAAAATTTTAGTAAATTATTAATTAACAAATTAATTAATCATAACAATTGATCAACAAGAATGTATTGAGTACATGAATTTAAATACAACAATAAAAAATACAAGTTACAATTGTGTGAGAGACACCAATCTCTCTTCTTCTGAGAACCAAATCAAGGAGACACCAATCCCCTGGTTTTAGAGCACCAACTCTAGGAAGCACCAACTCCCTTGTTTCAGAGCACCAACTCCAGGAAGCACCAACTCCCTTGTGAAACAATATTTAACCTGCAGAGGACTGCAATCCTACTGATCTCCTCCCTACCACCCTCATTGCATAAAAAAGTTTACATTTTCTTTCTTGGACTCTGCTCTTTCTTTTGATGTTTTGATGTAGACTGCAGAGACACTTTTCTTCAACCATAATTTCTATTTTATATAGTTTCTCAACAGGCATGAGATTGAACCATTGTGTCTTTTGACCATGAACCATTGCACCTCTTCATTTAGTATTCTGTTTAATCTTTGATCAAAACACCCTCCTTAATTTAAAACGTGAAATGGATCAATTTTCCATATGTGTAATCCATGCTCTTTATTTTTCCTTGTGCCTACACTTGATCAAATTGAGAAATTTAATTGATCTCTCTAGTGCATTCTATGTTATAAAAATGTGTAGGGTACTATCACATAACCTTTTTCTCCATAGAAATGTATGTTGTGAGAAAGAACTAACTCAATAGGCGCTTAAACTATAACTTTAACACTTTCCAAGTCAACGACTAGAACTTAATCAAAGGTTGAGATGGACGGTCCATGCTCCTCCAATTTGTTGGCTCATTAACCAATTTCTATCATGCACGTAAATATTATCCAGACACATAGTCATTCCATCTAACAGTTCAGATCAACACACACTACCTCCCCGTCAATTAACGCACTAACAACTCTAATGTGCACTTTTATCCTCCGTCGTGGATCTGTGTCCTCAATGGATGGTTAGATCTCCACTTTCTCACAGCTCCAAGAAACTTCAAACTTTTTCAAATCTTGGCGATCGACGGTTACGAATTAATCAATTGTTGGATGAATGACTGGCATCCATTTCTGGGAAAGGTTGGTCCTGCATTAAATCTTACACCGGAACACTGAAACACCGAAGTGTCGGAATGACTCTAAGTCGTTGAGTTCCTCCCTGGGCCATGATCCAACGATCTAGGTTTCTTTTAGAAATTGTCAAAGGGCTCAATGCCTCTTCTTTGTTGACCTCACGATTCGACGGTTGACACTTGAACACGAACTGAATGAACACGCTTGATTTATTTCGGGGTTCAACACTATGACACTCTGAGATATTACAACTCTAAAGTCGTTGAACTCGCACAGAGTTATATCTATTGAAGTGCTTATGCTATCCTTCCACTGCTTGATTGGACGGGCGAGAAGGGTCCTCTATATGTTTTTGATCTATGGTTCTCATTATTTCATCTCTTCATGCTTTGTTTCTTTTCTTATTTACACTTTTTAGAAAACCCGGAGTTTTACCGCCCGAAATGGTCATAAAGTAATGTTGATTTCTTACTATCATTTAACACTCTCACTTACTCTATCCTTCCACTTCTTGATCAAATGGTCATGATAAATCTTGGAGGATCTTAGATCAATGGTCTACATGATTTCAGTACTCCAGGACTCTAGGATATTACAACTCTAAAGTTGTTCAACTCCCCCAGAGTTATACCTGTCGAAGTGCTTACACTATCCTTCCACTACTTGATCTAACGGCTCACATTACTCCCAAATTCTTCCCTCGATCTAACAGTTGGTGGGATTTCGGGGCTTCAACACTTCATAGCTTCATCCCTCTGCCTTATCTTCAATAGTTGTCGAACTGGAGAAATTTTTGAAATTTGATTGGCTTGATCTACGACTAAGGATTATCACTCCCGATCTAACGGTTGGGACTTATCTCTCCTAGCCTCTGGCTCCACCTCGATATGGAATTAATCTGCCTATAGATCGATGGTTACTATGGCTTTACACCATGGATTTTGTCGACGATGAAGGATCGTTGATCCTTTCCAGTGATTAACGATCAACAATTAGGGTTTCTCCTGATTGTAACATAACTTCTCTGTTAAATCAACATGTTTTCGATCCAATCATGCTTCTTCCAAGTGTTCTTCCTTCTGTTCGTGGAGTATGTGAACTGTTGTATTTACGACATCTAAGTTGTGCTCAGTTGAGTATGTGAACTGTTGTATTTACGACATCTCTCCAAAACTTATCTGGAAGTTTAGCTTCCTTCAAGATTGTTCTTGCAACCTCTTGAACAATTCTATTTTTCGTTTAACAAATCCATTGTGTTGAGGAGTTCTTAGAGCTGAAAATTGTCTTTTGATTCCATGATCTTCACAAAACTTATTGAATTCTTTAGAGGTAAATTCCTCTCCAATGTATGATCTCAGAAATTTTGTCTTGAGATATGTTTCATTCTCCACATAAGCTTTGAATTCCTTAAACTTTTCAAATGCCTTTGATTTTTCTTTGAGCAAGTATACCTAGGTCATCCTTGTATAGTCATCAATAATCAACATGAAGTAATGTTTCCCTTGTATACTTATAGTCCTAGTAGGTCCAAAAAGGTTAGTGTGAACAAGCTCCAAGGGTTTTGATGTAGAGTATTCTTTTGTCTTGAATCTAACTCTTGTCTTCTTCCAAAATTGGAAATGATTACACACCGGGCTTGAAGGTTTTATAACCTTTGGAATGTCCTTCACTGCTTCCTTTCTATTAGCTTTGATCATATTGTCAAAGCTCAAGTGTCCCATTCTTTTTTTCCACAACCACTTTTCATCTACTTGACTCATGTAGCATTCTTCTTCTTCAATATCTAAAATATATACATTACTTAAGGTTCTTGGTGTCATAGCTACTAATTTTCTTGGTCCTTCCTTCCTGATTTGGCATTTCTGGGAGTTAAAAATGAGTAATGTCCTTGATCAAAAGTTTGGCTTACACTTAGAAGATTAGGCTTCATATTTTCAACTAGTAGCACATTTTCTGCTTTATTTTTCTTGTTTCCCAAAGTGACTCTGCCTTTTCCAAGTATTTTGGCAGATACATTTTCCCTCTTTGTCAGATTGAGAAATTTTCTTTTATCTTCTATCATATTCTTAGAGCATCCATTGTCAATATACCATTGGCACTTTTTGTTCTTGGAATACAGGGCTACTTTACATTATGTTACCTTTTCTTCCACATGTTTTTCTTTCCATATATTTTTATCTATATTGTTGGGAATGCTTGTACTCAAGGATTGGATTGGAAATCTACATTCATTGGCTTTATGACCATAATTTTTGCACTTGTTAAATTCAACGTTGTAATCTTGTAAAGGAGAGAATGAAGTATAGTTTCTTTTCTCTGCATTATTCTTGTTGTTCTTATATTTTTGGACATTTTTAGGATTGTACTTTCTATAGGATTTACAATGTATTGCTTTATGTCCAAAATTATTGCAAGAGTAGAAATATCCAAGGAGTATATGTTGATATCTATTAGGGGGAGTCCTTATGGTCACTGTATTATTTTTGTCTTCTTTTTCTTTTGTAGGGGGTGTTGATTTATGTTTATTAGGAACACTATTTAATGGCACCATCTTCCCCTTGTTATCTTCCCTCTTTAAGGGGCTTCTAATAGCATTTGCATAACTGATTGGTTGTTTGTCAGTCTTTTGTTTTGCAGAGGTTGAATCTTGATCATATCCCAGTCTTGTCTTATTGTTTGGGGATATTTGACTATTAAGAATGTCATTCAATATTTTTGAACTATTCTCAAATCTTGATTGGTTGAACTTCCTTTCTCAAGTTCCCTCTTTAGTTGAACAATTCCAGTCTCTAGCTTCTTAAAATCTTGTTGTTTTTCATTGAGTTGTTTATTCAAGACTTCCTCATTTCTCTTGGCTTCTTGAAGTTGAGTCTTCAAGTCAAAGATGATTTTCTCTAATTCTTTGATGGTTTTTGAAACTTCCTTTTCTCTTAATTGGCGTGCTTCTTCAAATTCTGGCAGTTGTCCCCTCACTAACTTGTTATTATTTTTATACTTTCTAAGTTCATTCAAAGCACTAATTATTTTTGCTTCTAGGTCTACATCTCCTTCAACCTCATAGTTTTCCTCAATCTCAAAAGTATTTTTAGAAATATTATCTTGGGTTTCTATACCCATAAATATATGTTTTGACTGTTCATCTTCAGTCATGTCAGATGAACTACTGTCTTCTTTAGAGTATAAGTTTTTATTTTTCTTGTAGAATTTCTTTTTGTATTGGGTTTTTATCATTTTTATGGTCTTTCTAATTGTAAGCTTCTTCATCATCATTTTTATCTGCATTTTTGGGATAGGGACATTTGTTAGCAAAGTGTCCAATTTTTCCACAGTTGAAGCATTTGGAAGGTAACTTCCCTTTGTATTTTCTAGACCCTTTCTTGAGTTTCCTTATAAAGTTGGCCTCTTCTTCATATGATATGTTTGAGTGATTTTCATTTGGCACATGCTCATGGTTCTTTGTTGCTTTTCATGCTTTGAAGTTTGTTTCCCTTTTTGATGACTTTTCTTGCCCGGTTCTCATTTAATAGGCTATAAGAATCTCATGAAGTCCATCCATTGTAAGGTTATCAAAGTATTTTCAATATTCCAAGGTAGATACCTTGGCATCATATCTCATTGGTAATGATCTCAACACCTTTTGGACAATAATCTTTTATTTTAGCTCTTCTACCAATGCTCTGATTGAATTGACTATTTCATCCACTCTTTGAAAATATTCTGCAATGTTTTCTTCCTCTTTCATCTTCAGACTCTCAAACTGCCCTCTGTATGTTTGAAGTGTTTCTTGCTTAAATTTTCCATCTCCTTCATAGATGACTTTAATTTTGTCCCAAATTTCTTTTGTTGATTTACAATGCATCACTTTTACAAATATGGGGTTTGTTAATCCTCCCAGAATTTCATTAACAACCCTTGAATTATCACTGCAGAGTTCCTTTGAGGCAACATATGAAGGTGCAATAGTTGGTGTAGTGTAACCATTTACCACATATAGACCATCACATCCAAGAGCCATCAAATAACTTTTCATCCTTATACTCCAAAATGCATAATCATTTCCTTTGAACAATGATTCTCTGTTGGAGGACATTCCTTCTTGTTGATCCATTGGATTTCTCAAAATCTTCCTTCAATTGGTTATACTGTAGTGAAGGAACCTGCTCTGATACCAATTGTTGAAATATTGGCCAATACTAAGAGGGGGGGTGAATCAATATTGGTTATTCTTTTAAAATTTTAGTAAATTATTAATTAAAAATTAATTAATCATAACAATTTATCAACAAGAATGTACTGAGTACATGAATTGAAATACAACAATAAAAAGTACAAGTTACAATTGTGTGAGAAACACCAATGTCTCTTCTTCTGAGCACCAAATCAAGGAGACACCAATCCCCTAGTTTTAGAGCACCAACTATAGGAAGCACCAACTCGCTTGTTTCAGAGCACAAAGTCTAGGAAGCACCAACTACCTTGTGAAACAAGCTTTAACCTGCAGAGGACTACAATCCTCCTGAGATCCTCCCTACCACCCTCACTACATAAAAAATTTTATAGTTTATTTTTGTTAATTTTTCAATAAGCTAGGTTAAGCATGAATTTTATTCCATTTTTAGCATTTAACCATAACCATAAATGTTGCAGCAACCAAGATCACAAGAAGAAGCACCATGCACAAGAACACAAGATGTATCCTTAGAAACCTTTCTCAACAAGGGAATAAAACAGATCCAAATCCTTTGCTATATTCCTTAAGAGAAATACCTTCACCACCAAGATAAATCCTAGCACACAAGAGGGTGTTCAAACCCTAGAACTCTAGCGCCCAAGAGAGGTGCACACTTTTCCCAAAGAGGTGTACTTGCTGAAATTTCCAAACTCACATGAAAGATATGTTTTCTCAATGGAGAATTTACCTTTACTTATACTAACCTAATCCCGTCAACAGAAGTGTCTATTGGCACAACAGGGCTGACCTCACTTAGCTAATAATATAATTAATGTTAACCAGATTAATTATCTTTTACATTAATTACTAGACACATTAATGTAGGGCCAACCTATACCCTTTACATTACAATTAGGGTTACCGGTAGGTCTAACTCTTGAACAATATAGCAAGGGATCTTGTACACCCACTAGTGCTCATCCACTAGGGGAAAATCCATAGGGATGTTCATATCTCTAGCTCACTGCTTTATACAGAAGAACTAGATCTTCACACGTTCACCCGTGCTCATCCACAAGCACGTCCACTCTACAGAACTTCTTTCCCATTGCCTCACACATGAGAATCATTTGTAGTTTTCTCGTCAACTCTATTGCACGGAGGAGGCTAATACATCATATTCATTTAGGTTCACATGACGATGCACCCAACACTTTGGGATTTCACACGTTCACCTTGTGCTTAGCCACATGCACGTCTAACTCAACAGATCACCTTTCCCACTGGATAATCCTCTAGAGTTCTTCTCAACTCTCTGAATGGAGGAGGTCATCTCTACGTTCCAGCTCTATCTCAGATAGGAACCATGTACTCTTCTTAGGGGATTTATCTCAGGTTTGTAAGTTGGAGAAAGACTCACATAGCTGCAATGATCCACATCTCACAAGTTTGTAAGCTTGAGAATGTCTCCAATAGCTGCAATCATCAACACTCCCTCTCATCTAGGGAGGCATTCTTCATCATGCCAAGTCTCACATGGGTGTATTTTGAATTTTGTCTTGGCTGGAGTCACCGATACTCCCTCTCGACTAGGAAGGCATTCTTCACCAAATTTGTTTGGTGAAGATGTCTGCAATCTGCTCGTGTGTAGGAAGGTACTGCATGTGTATGATTTTCCTCTGCATCATATCTCTGATATAAGGATATTTCATCTCATGATGTTTCAATCCATCAGGAAACATTGGGTTCTCAAGGAGATTTACTCACGGTTCTTGGTTTTCACCATAAGATCCATCTCATGGTCAATTAAATATTTCAGAAGCTTGTGAATCCATATTGCTTCACACACTCGATTCTATATACGATGCCTCTGTGGTTCTCAAGACCATAGTGTTTTGTTTCCTACTGCATTAGGAAACCATGGCAAACTTCACGGTAGAAAATCAATCGGATGTGTTCTTCCGGTCCATTGTACTTTCTGCTCAATCTGAATCGACATATTATGTAACTTCAAGTTTACAATGGAGGCATATCTCAGGCCATATTCAACTATGCCTCGAATATATCTCAATACATGTTTTGTTGTTGTCTAGTGAGTCTGTCTCAGTTGACTCATGAAATGACTAAGTACATTTACTACATGGCATGAATCAAATCTGGTGTTAAATGGATACGTCAATTGATCCAATCAACTGTGGATCAGTCTCATCTGAATCATCATCAATATTCTTCTTTAAATCCATCATGGTGGATTTTGCATTCTATCATATTGAACTTCTTTAATATTTTCACTGTATATTTTCCTTGACTTGGGAAAATCTCATCGGTCCTCTGTCATACTTATTTTCCTAAGAAGTAGTGCATCATACTCAGATTCTTCATCTTGAATTCAGAAGTCAAGAACAACAGGGCTTTCTGAATAAGTTACCAAAAAATAGGCCATTGTCATCAATGCTGAAATGATATAGGTTTGGATCAACAATACTCTAGCTGTACTCCAAACTCATCAAGAATTTATCTGTCTGATATAGTTTCCAGCTCACAGAAGGTAGTATGGATGGAAGTGTAACATGTTTACTAGATCAAGTGTCTCATCATAAACAACTCCCTCTGTTTGTGAGAAACCTCTGGAAATAACACTTCCATCAACTGTATGTTTGATCTTATAGATCAACTTGGAAGTTTACTACAAACTTCCCTTCTGGTTCCTGAATAATATCTTATGCATCATTCTTTAAGATATACTGGTATTATTCTTGTTATGGCATCTTTCCATACATGTTTTCTTGTGGCTTCTTTAGGACAAGGATTCTCATCATCATAGCTTTGAATATCTCTTTTACTTTATCGGGATGTGCCTTGAGAGGCTTGTATATTTCTCTACCTCTTGCAGAGTGAGTCCAGGTAGGCCTTTTATATCCTGCTGCAATATCTTTGAATATATTTAAGTGACGAGCTTGATCAACTGGAATAATATCTATCTCCCTCTGAATTGTTGAAAGGGGATAAGGTATTGTCTCATTGTCAATCTCCATCTGAGATTTTCAGGGTTTGTTGTATGAATATCTCTTCTTTTAAGGACAATTTTTCTTCTTGTTCTCGCATAACAATCAATTAAATATGGTTTGGACTCTCGTACCAGGGATAATGGTCCAAATATTTGAGGGCTCCCATACTAGAGATTTATTCAAAAATGCACTCAACTATAAAAATTGCAATCAATTGATTTACCTAGCTTGTAGTCATGCTTTAGTTTTTAGAGGAAGTGCTTCTCCTCTCTCTTCTCTTCATTCTTTTGAGATGAGTCTCAATCAATATCAACAGTGGAAGCATATTGTCTTCCCTTCTTCCTGGTTGGACAGTTTCTTGCATAGTGTCCATAATTGTCACATCTGAAGCACTGAATTTCTGAAACATCTCTTCTTTGATAACCTGGGTTTGATGAAGAATTTTCACCTTTAAATGTTTTCTTGAAATTTCTTTTGAATTTTCCTCCCTTCTTTGTATGAAGTGCAAGAGCATGATTTTCTCTGAAGAATCTTCCACTCCTCTATTTCTAAGTCTAAGTTCTTCTTAAGTACAATCTGTCCATAGACAATCAAAGGTTGGTAGAGCTTCTCTTCCACTGATACTCTGAAGGAAAGGATCCCACGATTTTGGAAGATTTTGGAGAGTGGTTAAGACAAGTTCTCTATCAGACATGATTTCTCTAATGGTCTCTAGTTGTTCTTTGATCTCTGATAGCTTCATAAAGAAGATGACAACTGAGTCACCCTTCGTCATCTTGGTACTTTGAAGTTGGATCTTTAAGGTAAGATCTCTAAGGGTGTTGTCACTTTCAAACATTCCTTTTAAATATTCATGCATATCATAGGTTGTCTTTAGGTTGGAAATCTGAGGTAAGAGGTGGTCTCTTACTGAGTAGATGATTATTTTTCTTGCTTTGACATCTTCTTCCTTTATTATCTTCTTCTCCATATATGTAGTTGTGGTTGGTAGGGTTTTAGTTACCAAGTCCAAGAGGTTATCTTCTTCAAGAGTGACTTGAAGCCTTGATTTCTAGGAGCTGAAGTTGCTTGCTCCATTAAGCCTATCTTCTACTAATGCTTTGTTCTTCATTTGATTGGTTTCTTCAAATTCTCGCCAACTCGATTTTGAAAACCTAATGATTAGGTTGAATTTGAAATCTTGGATTATATTGGACTTATGACTGCCAACAATCAATTTGATAGTGTCACAAAGATGCTTGTTGATTCAGGAGAATGTTTCTTCAGAAACCCATAATTAATATTCTGCAGGAAATTTCGGCACCCTAGAAACCTTAGAGCTAAAAATCAAAATTTCTCGGAATTTTGTTTTGAGAGCTTCTGGAGATGTGCTGGAAGAGGCCGTACTCTTCTATGCCAAAATTAGCCCCAGCATCCAAGTATTAAGGACTGAATCACCATTGAAAGGAAGGTTGTACAAAATTTTATGGAAACCTTAGAAGGGTCGTACGGTTATGCAAAAGGTGTGCTGAGACTTGGTGGATTCTTGTAAAATGGGCTCTTTCAAGACCTATGCTCTGAAACCATGTTGATTTTTCAATAAGCTAGGTTAAGCATGAATTTCATTCCATTTTTAGAATTTAACCATAACCATAAATGTTGCAGCAACCAAGATCACAAGAAGAAGCACCATGCACAAGAACACAAGATGTATCCTGGGAAACCCTTCTCAACAAGGGAAGAAAACCCAGCCAAATCATTTGCTATATTCCTCAAGAGAAATACCTTCACCACCAAGATAAACCCTAGCACACAAGAGGGTTCTCAAACCATAGAACTCTAGCGCCCAAGAGAGGTGTGCACTTTCCCCAAAGAAGTGTACTTGCTGAAATTTCTAAACTCACATGAAAGATATGTTTTCTCAATGGAGAATTTACCTTTACTTATACTAGCCTAATCATGTCAACATAAGTGTCTATTGGCACAACAAGGCCGACCTCACTTAGCTAATACTATAATTAACATTAACCGGATTAATTATCTTTTACATTAATTACTAGACACATTAAGGTAGGGCCGACCTGTACCCTTTACATTACAATTAGGGTTACAGGCATGTCTTACTCTTGAACAATATAGCAAAGGATCTTGTACACCCACTAGTTCTCATCTACTAGGGGCACATCCATAGGGATGTTCATATCTTTGGCTCACTTCTTTAGACAAAAGAACCAGATCTTCACACGTTCACCCGTGCTCGTCCACAGGCACATCCACTCTACATACCTTCTTTCCCACTGCCTCACATAGGAGAATCATCTGGATTTTTCTCGTCAACTCTGTTGCACAGAGGAGGCTAATACATCATCTTCATTTCTGTTCACATGACGATGCACCCATCACTTTGGGATTTCACACGTTCACCTTGTGCTCAGCCACATGCACGTCTAACTCAACATATCACCTTTCCCACTGGATAATCATTTGGAGTTCTTCTCAACTCTCTGAATGGAGGAGGTCATCTCTATGTTCCAGCTCTGCCTTAGGTAGGAACCACACACCCTTGTTAGGGGCTTTCTCTCAGGTTTGTAAGCTGGAGAAAGACTCACATAGTTGTAATGATCCACATCTCACATGTTTGTAAGCTGGAGAATGTCTCACATAGTTGCAATCATCAACAATTTCTTGGACTCTGCT